>JAUYWV010132134.1:0-11058 GCA_032274565.1 Nematoplana nigrocapitula
GGCTGAGACCACGAGTCTCGAGCTTCTTGCCACCGGCCGTCGCTTCGTACCAGTCTCTACATCGTCCTGTTCTTCTCCCTCTCTCCACTCTCTCGCTCTCCATCTTTCTACTTTTCTCTGTTTGTGTTCCCTCTCCTTTCTCTCTCTCCCCTTTTTCTTTCTTTCTGTTTCCCTATTTGCCCTATTTTTATTTTTCTCTCTCCTCTCTCTCTCTCACTTCCCTCTCCCCTCTCTCTCTCCCTTTTTCTATCTCCTCTCTTTTTTGTCTCTTTCCTCCTCTATCTCTTTCTCCCTTTTTCTATCTCCTCTCTTTTTGTCTCTCTTTCTCCTCCCCCTCTTTTCTCTGTTCCCTCGACCGGGAATTACAGCAGCGTCATGAGCAACCCCGCCATCTCAAAGGATTGGGGTGGTTGTTTAAACTCTGGTTTCATTTTCGCCTGTGTATGTACAGTGCACCTGGGGCTGTGAGTGTAAATTTTTCAGCTGTTTTCTCACTCGTTTCAACTATAGTAGTCGTGTGTGTGTGCACCCCGTGATATAAATGAGTGCTATCAGCACCCTGAGATTGCTCCCCATATACAGTATAGATTTGCCTGTGTGCCGCTATAGTTGAAGCCACCAAATTTGCAACAACAACGCCTGTGCTCTTTCCCATGCCAATGTTCGAGTTTGCTCCTCTGATTGCTCGTTGGAAAGCCTGCTGGTCTCCGCCGCGCCGCTAAATCGACACGTAGAAAGAAGAAACCTAACCTATCTGTCTCCGTGTTGCAAGGCTCCCGTGGATTGTAAATAACGAGAGCTTAAATTGAGTGAGAAAGAGAGAGAGAAGCAGGACAGCGGAAAATAATGGGGTTAGAAGGACGATGAAATAGTCTCGCCCAAGGACGCCAGGGGGATCAATGGCGAATTGGTTTATTTTCAGTAACATGCCGATTTTTAAAGATCTTAGAAATGAAATTCGATCATTTTTATCATAGTATTTAACCATAAAACTGTTAATAATAAAATGAGTAAGTTTCTTAATATAGCATTTTTTGTTTTACTGCATTAATAAATGCGCAATTACGAAAAAGGGGCGTCTAATTCGAATTACTTACTTTTACTAGAGTGCACGCGTTTTTCATCTAAAAATATGTTTTCTGGTGTAACAATTTATTTTATTTATTGTTATCGATCGATAACGTAGCGCGCGCTCATTGGCCCAAATCTAGGTTAAGTTCAAGGTCAACTCTCAACGTCTTTTCCTTATCACAAAACTAGGTCGTCGGTGGCGTTAGAGGCTGCCAAAGTTAAACATATTGCGAATTGTATGATTATTTTTCAGTATAATCCTTCTGTTTATTTATTCCAAGTATTATTTTTATGCGCTTTGTCTGAAAAAGAAAAGAGAATTTTGTCACGCTTTCCCCTATGAGTTTTAAAACGGGGGAATTTCACATGAAAACAAATTTAAAAAAAACAGCTTTCTACTGAAATTGAGCAAACTCACTGCTGATTGTGTTTGGTATTTTGAGCATCCTTGGGTTAAACGACGGCCACAAAAGACGGTGAATCAAGCAGTCAACGAGGAAGCTCAGGTTCAATTCTCAATGCAGATAGGCATCCAATCCAAATAATTGAACCAGGGTGAATTTCAATCGTTTTTTTAGAACAGTGCGAAATAAAAAGGAGTTTTTGATCGATAAATTATTGATCGCTGCCGTTTTCCTATACTAAATGGTTGTGGTGTAACGCGAGCTGGCTATGCAAATACGAGATTTGTTACAACTGTTGTAATACGAATTGATATTCAATTCCAGTACACCTGCGCTACTGATTCTAATCAGATCAGATTTGTAACCCACACTGTTCAACATTTTTCAGAGTTCAAGAGACTGCAAGCGAGTTACAATATAATCAGTAGACCATCGAATTACTAGTCCCGATATAATTTTTAAAAAATGAATTAGTGCATTGCTATTTTTTACATTACCCCACACGAAACTCATCACAGTGACACACCGCTGTTTTTTTTTCTATGAGAAAGGCAGTTTTACATGTGTTTATTTCAACAGTTGATTCAAACTTGAAGGCACCATCAGGAATTGTGCCTTATGGGGAATCTGTTAAAAATCCAATTATTAATTATATATGACTGAGTTTAAGCAGTATTGTATAAAAAGTACGCTTTGTAGGGGTGTTGTTTCATAGAGGTTTGAATACATCAACTAGAGTAGACACGCGCGACAAAGCATGTATATTTCGGTTTGGGGGTGTTTGGTTGGCAAAAATTGCAGAAGGGATAATACTATTTATTTTGGTTAGCTGCTGTAAACTGTACAGACGGACAAAAGGAATCGAGAATGTGTTCTATCATTTTATAGGGAATTAATCACTAACCTGCTACATTCCTACCAAAGAGGTTTGATGCCTACCAAATTCTACTGCTTTTTCAAAACAGAAAATCTTTGCATCCGATTGGCAAAAGGGCATCCTTTATCGTTAAATGGACGTGTTTACTCTAGTATATTTATTCCCACCTCCTTATTGGTTTGTTTTCTTCTCGTGAGCACAATATTTCTCTGAAATTTGCAGACGATTAATACAATTTTTACGATTCAGTTGATTTAAAAAAATATCCGTGCAAAATGTACGCGGTTGCTTCAATAAATTATGCACAAAGAAAGTTTGCAGTACTATACTCCCAACAGCTTTCTATGTTGATCGAGTCGAAGCGAAAAATATTATGTGGTTCTTTTACGGGCATAAAATAATGGGTTAAGCTTTCTGTGTGATATATAAATGGCCGCATATCTGGGCTCTAATTTTATAGACATTTATTATTTAAAATGGTCTTAGCGGTTGATAGGATATTGGTATTGAGTTGTATGGATTGAAGTGACCTGTGAAGGCTGTTGACAAGTATATATTTCATACTGCTGAGTGAGATTCTAGCTGTGTTTTAACTGTTACATGGAATTGTAGTTTATCAATAGCCAGCAAGGCGGAAGGCTCTTTTGGATTGGATTGGAATAGCCACGTGATTCCAGCCAACATACAGTATATACGGGTGAAAGTACAATTCTATGATCGGCTATTCGAAGTTTTGTTCATATCGTTTTTTTTTCTGTTGCCCTTTGTGTGGGAATGAATTACCCCAATATACCCATGACGTGGGGTATGCGACGTGGCAGTTGTCGTGCCAACAATCGACAGAAAGAGAGATAGAGAGTACCTACCATGTACACCAATACACATAAATACTTGTACAGATAAATCCAGCACCACGCTGCCATTATCCAGATGTGAAAAATGGCGGTATCTTTCCGTTTTGACTGTTCTGTAATAATCAGATTGAGGCTTTCTGATTGATTTTCCTATATTGAAACTTTGACCAGTTCTTACGCTATCAGTATGGATCGAGTATTTACGGCACTCTGATTATGCCTTTTGATTTCTATTTATCCGTATTATATACTACTGTACTTCACTTTTTCGTTCAATAAATCCATCAAGATTTTTTACTTCTGATTTGTACAACTAGATATTCGCCCATGTGTGTGTGTCAAAAAAAGGTATTTTGGGCGCACAAATCAATAATTACAGCAATTAGTATTTGTATAATAGACCGACTGCTACTCAAGCAATCTAGCGATGTTTGTCACTTTAGCATGACTATGGTGAGGAGTCAATTGGATTGTTCCAGCAATTTTCAATCTAATTAGTTCAAATCGATACTAATTCACCGGGATACGATGAAATTTTAGGTTTTGCTGAATTCTGATTACGTACATTTTCGTAAAACTAATCAATTAATTTAATATTTGACGACGTCTATAATACAATATAATAATGTTTATTAAATGTAATATAGGAATCAACAGCATAATAGCACGCGAGAGTTACATTAAAATAGCAAATTAATCATTAATGCAAACAAGGAAAAAGTGTGGATCGTGACAAGCAAAAGTAACGTGAAATAGAAAAATTAATCTGTAATGCAAAATTTCAGTTTGAAATCAATGTTTCCGAAATACCATTGCCGACATATACATCATGCCAGGAATATGTACTACAACAAGGCTGAGCAGTCAACTTTCTAGGCCTACATTTTTTATGAGTGAAATGTCATATAATTAGATAAATGTGGGTATGTCTGACCGGTATTTTTCTCGACGGATTTGCATGCTTGATGACTCAAAAGAATGCTACGCCAATGGGTAACATGGGGAAAATAGCCACGGAATGCAAAATTACTAATTGAGAGGCCCACAGCAGAAAATACCCCGGCGATGCTAAATCAATGCGCTGCAGGCATTTGAATTCTGCAGTTGGCGACATGCTGCAGATAAGGAATTTGAATTCTGCAGTTGGCGATATGCTTCAGATCATTTCAGATAAGGAATTTGAATTCTGCAGTTGGCGACATGCTGCAGATAAGGAATTTGAATTCTGCAGTTGGCGACATGCTGCAGATAAGGAATTTGAATTCTGCAGTTGGCGATATGCTGCAGATAAGGAATTTGAATTCTGCAGTTGGCGATATGCTTCAGATAAGGAATTTGAATTCTGCAGTTGGCGATATGCTTCAGATAAGGAATTTGAATTCTGCAGTAGGCGATATGCTGCAGATAAGCGATTACTGTGATGCTAAATCAATATGCGGTCAGACATACTTACATACATGCACACGCACACACATTTATCTAATTATAGATAGGATTATATATATACTAACGCTATACGGGTAATCCTACTTGTTAACAGTAATATACAATCATAAAAGCCACATTGTTAAACGCGTCCGCTAGCTCGAAATGTAACCAAATAAATTAATATATTTTATTGCAGTCACCATTTTCATGAAAGTATGTATGAAAAACAGGTATAAAATGACATAAATAGATTTGGCAGTCTAAAAAACCATGTGACTCCCATAGCGTTTGTTTACTGAGGTGAAGCGCACTGCGCAGGTGTTCCGTTGGCGCGGGCTTGATACATTCGTGCAGCGTCTAATTATTGACGGACAGTCCGCTGTGCGTGGGTTTTGCAGATGCGTTTATGGGATGTTGTGACTCAGTTGCTTGTTGCGTTATTGTTTCTTCGTTTTGGATGCGCTCTCATTCTCTTGGCATCACGTGACTGGGATCGCAACAGTTGTGTTTCTTTTCTTTGGCATATATAGTCGCGAATTCCAATTATCTCTATGTCAACTCTATAATCTTAAGTTTCATTTACAAATGTGGCAAATTTTGTTCGAATCAGTAACGGAAATTATGGAGAATTTGAGTATAATGTGTTACAACAATTCGTTCAATAATGGGAAATGCAATATGCTTGTGGTGATTTCACGGCGACGTAAGTTGTTCTTTCCCTCCACGAAATTTCAGTATAAGATCGCATATCAAGAACAGGTATGGCTGGAAAAGTGACGTACAATTTTGGTAGTCTCAACAGTTATAGTATGAAATATTGGCCTACAGTTCACATATCTATATATGCATACGATTGCTGGTACAAATTAATATCTATAGTCATCGGTGTCCATACAGTAATTTGCTTTGTGTCACATCTGCTTTCTTATTATTTACCAATATATAGACTTTTAGGCATCGGTTTTTAATAATTAAATAAATTACCTATTTACCTACTTTAAATGGATAGAAACAGTCAGGTCAGCTTACCATGCACCAGACAATTTGCTCAGCTGAAAAAAACGGTTAAAATACGGAGTAAATGTACACTATATATATCGTCGGAATGTCATAACATCGAAGAATCTTCCTAAAATTACAATTTTGGGTCCGTTTTAGGCCCTTTTGAGATTATACCAAAACTATACGTCACTATTCTACTACCTGTTCTTGATATGCGGTCTTATAATGAGATTTCGTGGAGATAAAGAACTCTTTACATCGCAGTGAAATCACCACTGACCACAGTCAGATTGCATTTCCCATTAGTGATCGATCTGTTCTAACACATTATACGAAAAATGTCCAAATTTACATTACACTGATTTGAGTTCCACATTTGTCACATTTGTACATACACCGATAGTTCAATCATAAAACATACTGCAGAATTCCAATTACAATCGATCGCTAATGACGACGAATGATGAATATTTTTTAATTATTGATTAATTTGTTAAGTAATGAATAGACAATAAGCCGAATTGAATTACATTGTAATAATAAAGTTGACCTAGTGATTGCAATTATCTCTGTACAAAATGCCGTAGAAAAGAAAATCACCCCTAATGACTCCTATATATAGTCACGGGCTGTCAAGAGAATGACAGCGCATCGAAACGAAGAAGCAACATCAACGAAGAACTCTGCTCGCCTTAAAAGAAACTGCTCGTTAACATCCTGTGAACGCGACTGCGAAACCCTCGCATGACGCACTGCCCGTCATCAAACAAAAGCTATGGGGACCCCGCAGTTTCCGCTTTCAGGGTCTTTTAGAAATGGCCACAGCATTCGCGATTTGAACATTTATTGCAAGTGACATTGTTTTGCTGTTACATTAATCTGAGCTATAGCGAACGCGTTTAATATATATATATCTAATCTTTTAATTTTAATAAAATCTGAATATATAAAAATAAGGTAATTAGCCGACTCAACTGATGCTGTTTTGTGCAATTGCAATGTCGCCTGGTCCTGTGCATAGTTTTGATACATTCTCTCCAGCTTTCCAATTATCCTATATAATTGTGAGAAATTGAAGTCCGAAAATAGATCTCGGGTGTTATACTGAGATTAGTGAATATATGTCTTGAGGGCATATACTGTATATATGTGCCTTCAAGTGTTGCATGTTGGCGTATCCACATACGAGGTACCTGCAATATGTAATTGTTGCGATTATCTACTGCTGTATATCCCACTTTCTAACATGCATGCTGGCGTGTAACTATTTATATCTGTGTCTTCCACACATACACGGCAAAGTGGTATGTACAATATATCGTTAAAAAATATGTTATTGTATAGCAAGCGTGAATTCCGCAGTAAAATATCCTTTATGAGAAATATACATATATTGTATATATATAGTGTTCATTTTGTCCACGATTATAGAAAGCAAATGTAATTTATAAAGAAGATTAGACATTCCCGAAGCGGTATTACAAATTCAAATTTTCGATATTATGCTCTCGAATCACAAATCACAATAGCTATTATTTCAATGGCGGGGTAAAACACCCCGTGTTTTGACCCGCGTCAAGGCTCAAAATTTGACGTGTTTTATATAAGCGGGAAAAAACAAATGTTTTAGCCCGCTGTATTTATTGTAATGTTAAGCGTAATATCTTATTTCATTTAAATTTGAATTAACCAATTAATTACATCCTACCTTATTATACTCAAGAACTGTATCACATATCGGTTTGCTTTACCCCGCTATGGAAAAAAGCTTAATTCGCAACATGATGCAAAGCCTAGTTTTACCACTGCTTTGTACAAAATAACCCCTCGGGCTTCGCCCTCAGCGATAATTTTGTACTTCGGGGTGAAACATAAAAATATACTACTTCTGGATTATTGCAATGCCTTCTTTAAAGACTGTAGTGGAGAAACTGTTACTGAAGAGCGCTTGGTGTGTTATTTTGATTATCTGAAGCATCGTGTCGATCCGTCCGTCCGTTATTTAGTCAGATGGCGCTAAACGCTCTGCTGTGATCCTCATGAGTTTACTCCATTCCATCCTGTCCTTTGTCACTCTTCTTACCTCTGTCAATCCTCTTTCTGTTAATGTTGTAATGTCTTTCGCCCACAATGTTGCTGGTCGGCCTCTAAATCTTCTGCCTTCATAGTATCTCCCTGGATAATTGTACATTTTCGAACCACTCTTTATCTCAAAAGCAACGACTCGTTTTCCGTCTTATTTTGTCATCGCACAGAATTCAGAATCCAGATCCATCAGATGCAATAGCAAATGCCTTAGTTTTAGGTTGTTACCAGTGCGATTGCTCCTCCAGATGGGTGTCATTTTTCGGACTGTGTTCCGTGCCATGGCCAATCTTCTTATGATTTCTTGTCTGCTTGACCCGTTGGTGTTGATCATTGAGCCTAGATACACTTCATTTAAATCTGTCCCATCCAAAGTAATGGTGTTATGATTTATTCTGTTTTTATCGACAACCATGATCCTTGTTTTCTGTGCATTTAACAGAAGACCTCTTTCAGCACTATAATTTGTTTTGTCCGGTGGAGCAAGTTGGATAGATCATCTTTGTTGTTACAAAGCATGGTCGTGTCATCTTCAAACCGCAAGTTATTTATTCTCCTCCCACCTAACCGAACTCATTCATGACCATCTTGCATAACTGTTCTTATGGTGTCTTCTGCATAGATGTTGTATAGGATTGGTGACACTACAATTCCTTGACGTACTCCTCTTCCTATTTTGAACAACTCTGTCTCCATAACTTTGCCCGGCCAAAGCCTCTTGATCCTTATAAAGGGTGGCCAATAGTTCTATGATGTGGCCTGTGAAACCCATATCCCTCATGATATCCCACAGCATATGTGTAGTGGTATGTTGTATTCTCAGTGCTTTCCGGTGATCAGTTTGATGTTGGTGATTTGATCATTCGTTCCTCGGCCCTCTACGAAGCCGGCCTGTTCTATAATTCCAATTTCTGTTTCATAATTATTCTTAATTCTGCGAACAATAATTTTGAGTAAGATCTTGCTAACATATATACGATTAGATTAATAGTACGACAGTTACAGCATTCTTTAAGATTGCCGGTCTGAGGTAGTGGGATGAATATACTGTACCTCTGTACCAATCGCGGGGTCATTCGCCCTTACTAGTCCAGATCTTATGTATTCTTGCACAGCTGCCACATTAACGCAATGCTTGCGTCTCCGGTCGTTTTCCATATCTCAATGGGAATGCCGTCTATACCAGGTGATTTTCCATTGGGAATGTTCAAATGAGAGCCCATCTTACTTCCTCCTTTAGAGGTGTTGGTTCGTATTCATACACGAAATTTCTATTCATTTCATCTTGATCTTTCCTTTCGTAAACGGTTTCGCAGTACTTTTTCCATCGTGTTTTAATGTCTTAGTGTTTCCGTCAATGTTATCCATTGCAAACATTAATGACATCTGTCCAGTTATTTCTTTCACAAGCTGAAATACATTTTGGGGTCTTCATGGCTTCTCTCTATTTCGTCGCATTTTGCCTCTAGAAACTATATGCTTGGTCTTCTCTCGCACTTTTTATGAACCATTTATTCAACTGCCTCCATTCTAGTTGATTGCCTCTGGTCTGTGCCATCCGCCTCTTGGGTGGCGATTTCCATTGTTTCTTGCATGGGTCATGATCCATTGACGTTGTTTCCTTCTTTTCTTAGAGATGTATGTCGTTCGCTGTTGTAGTGACTATGTCCTTCATTTTTCCCAAAATTTTGTTTGGTGTCTGCTCCTATTCCGCAAGTTTGATTAGTGGAAGGAATTTGTTTTGGACTTCTATACGGTACTTTAAATTGGGTTGGTATATGAGATACATCTAGACGAATTGGTGATGTTTCCTTCTTTTTTGTTTTCAGTCGAATTTTGATTTTTTACAGCGGTAATTAATTATCTCTGCCGCAATGGGCGCCTGGTCTGGTCGAGATCTTGCCGTTCAGAATTGTTGATCTCCATATCTCTTCTTAATAAAGATTTAATCTATCTGGTATTTAATGGCTGATCGAGTAGATCCGGCCAGTTGAAATCTTCAGAAGAGTATTTGAAAGGGATGGAGAGGCATATGTGATAGCCAATGTCCGAATCTGACATGGCCCTTTGATAACACGCATTATATGGACGTATCCGAAAAACCCATCCAGGAATAAGTTCAAATATTCAAATATCTTTGAACAACAAACACTAATATAATAATCTGCGACTGAAGTGCTGACCGGAATTGTTTGGGCAACCAGTGCAATGTCTCTATAAGCTAAAGATTATAGGGTCTAAAAAATAAGGAACCATGATAAAGAATAATGTGAAGATAAAATTAAGTAAAACCACAGTGTAAAACATTATTGCATGTAAATTATAAATTAAAACTCGTGCTTTCGAGCGAAGGCTGCGCTCATAATCATGAAAAATAAAGAGTGGCAGTGGAGAGACACAAACATAGATATATCAAGGTTAAAACTCGCACACAGAACTCGAAGAGTAATAAATAACTGTGGTCGGGAAACCACACGGCCCTGATTTGGCTCCTTGCGATTTTTACAGTTTTACCTCGAGTTAAAAAACACTAAGATGAAATAAATTTGAAACTCCTGAAGTAGCTTTTGTTCACGAATTCAATTCAATCTCACTGAATGACTGGAAAATTTGCTTTCGGAAGTTGTTTGAAGGGATGCAAATGTGCATAGTATATTGAAAAGTTATAAACTCTTTTTTTACTTAATATACTCATTTTTCTGTAATATACTTGTGTAATTGTTTTGAAAGCAAATATAGACGATTGAGGGGGGGGAGTTCTCATTTCTTACTAAATTTGACCTATGTTGTACTTTTAGAATTCGATCATCCATAAATTATACAAACTTTGAGATACAGACTTCAAATGTTCACTAATATCTCTAATATTTACATGATTTAATAAAAGGAATAGGTATTGCAAGAATCATTATCGGTTCATATAGATTATACGAATTTATTGAAGCCTCCTCGTATCTTATTTTATATTTAAATAATCTTCTAATTCGTAAATGTTATCATTTCAAATTACTGTTCACTGTTTACGCATATGATTGTGCATGATCTAAACATTTCTTTTAAATTTATTGTTGCTGTTTTTATACAGTGAATTGCAAAAAATGGAATTCTTGGTGGCTGTTTTCAGTAGTCGCATGATTTCATTTTTCGTTAACAAACCCGGGACATATCTAGACATACTGTATGACTCATAGGTGACCCCGTAAACAGACCATAGAATAAGAATGAATAGAAGGAGCGCCAGCTCTAATTTGGTTGGCTCTCCTGAAGCCGGTTTCCCCCACTAAAAATGTCCTCGCGTGAAAAATCAATAAATGACCCCAATGCCTGTTAGTGAGAA
>JAUYWV010132145.1:0-19649 GCA_032274565.1 Nematoplana nigrocapitula
GGCTATAAGGGGTGCTGTGGAGGCCATTCAAAAAATAAAAAATGTTATTCGGAAGGTACCATATATCTACATTGTGTAGGAATGGAAATTTTTTAATATTCTGGAAAATTTGTTTGTCTGGAGGGCGGGTACCATGCTTGTAGTCTTTTTGATGATGAAATTTCTTTCATTAAGTAGTTTCTTCTAAAGCTAGTCTATCTACACCCACTCATTTAAAATAACTTTTTATAGGACTGAGCTGTTATTATTGCAAACCTTTACCAGATTTGACTATTCTTTCAAAAACTGGATTGTGTGTCCTTTATATCCCCTCTCCTAATAACCCCTCTTTTAAAAAGCTTTCTCGCTTTTATAATTCCAACCTTGTTTTTAATTATTCCAATAAATTAAAATCTCACTTGGTTTTTAATGTGCTTAGGCATGTATATATTGCATAAATTGTGACAAATTCTATATTGGTAAAACAGCTGGAAGTGATCGAAGCTGTTCATTAAGGAACTTATAAGAAAAAATTGATATTTTTGAGAAAGTATACATTTTGAAATTGTTTTTTTAATAATATGCCCAAAGAACATGTTTAATTTAGATATATATAATTTGTTATGTTGTTTTGTATTCGAATTGAAATACTTTTTTCATCTATTAGGTGTTACAGTAGAAAAAAGTGTATAAACATGGTAAAAATCGTCATTTTTTCAAAATTATCAATTTTTATCCTAATATAATTTTTTCTAAGATCTGAGAACATGAAAATGTGATATGAAATCTAAAATATACTTGTTTATAAGAAAGTTAGTACAGGAAAAAGGTGTTTTTAGGTATTATAAATTTTCTAGTAATATATCAAATATGGTACAAAATGGTTAAATCGCATATTTGCATGTTTTCTGTAGTGATTATTCAAAACCTAACAAATGAGAACATAATAAAAATAAATTTGACTTGTATATCGGTATACTATCTTCAAAACTAAGAAACAATATCTATGTTCTTGAGTGTTAGAACTGAAATATAAAAAATACAAAATGTAAAAAATAAACAAATATGAAAATTGCTATTTTTGGCTCAAAAGTTGTAGGCCTGTTTTTTAAACCATTTATTATTGAGCAGTAATATTTGGAGATTTAACATATTTTGCTACTAAATAACGTATGTTAAAAATTTGAAGTATTTTGAAGAAGGTGTGCTACAGCTTATTTGAGAATGACCCCATTACATTTCTGCCCACCTACATACCACCAACATTTTGAAAATAATGCTTTATTTATTTTAGCAGCCATAAATTATTAGTGTATATATAAAAAATGTTTAATTGGTGTAACTGAGTCTATGCTCTTTAATTACACCACCTTTTCTTACCACTGAGGAATACCAATACATGTTCATTATATATAGTTTGCTTAAATTTACATTTTCAGGCGAATGGTCATTTAAGTGATTTAGCAGCATATAGGGTAGATTTGCCTATTTTGTATCAGATTTCGGGATAAAGTCTGGATTTGACAATTTTTTATCAGGATAAATTAAGATTTTAGGCACTTTACTGGAAATAAATGAAATGTTTATTCTACATGTTATATATATAATATATAACAGAACACCAAAATTTCAAGCTCCGCACAATATTTGTGCTTACATAGTGATATTCATTATGACACGACATTTAGTCTTGATGCTACCTGGAATTATCTGTACATATGGACCTTCATGATATAAATACCTTGCGCAATCAACTCAGCTTTCGTTTTATGACACCTGATGCTAATAAAAGCTCCAATTGAAATCCATGACAGTTGTGTCGACTCGTCCTTACAAGTCTTCTGGAGAAAATTCACAAGAAATCGCAATTGAAGTACTCTTTAATTCGAATGTCAACTGCTTTGACCCAACAGTCATTACTGCAAACAGTGCCAGTGAACTAGAGAAAAAATGCGTCATATTGCTGACATTTTTATTACTAATCATATAATATCACTAGAGCAGGGAGACCTCCACCAGTATATGGACTTCTTTCGTGACCCCACCATGATATCGAAAACGTCCGAACTTCCGGATGCACACAAAATCTTGGATAGTCTGTATCCCAGGCTACTTTCGTCCATCCAACAAAGACTACAATGAGTATATAATCGTTCAAAGCCTGTTTCTTTTAAGTCACGGGCTAGCCACAGTGGAGCGTAGTTTCTTCATCAATCAAATGACATCCACCGAGAATCTCACTGCATGTCGAATATTCAAAGAACACATTGTTGCTGTCGGAGGTGTCAGGAATGTGGATATTTCGAAAGAATGTTAAATGACGTGGCCATGTCTAGTCGCAGATACGAAGAGGATATGGAGAGGAAACGGCGTGAAACAGCAGAAGTGGAAAAGCGAAAGCAGGATGAAAGCGATTTGGTGGAACTCCAAAAACGAAGGAAGATTATGATTGCAGACATAGTTCATTTTGAACGAAAAGCATTTTCGCTCTCTGATGAACGCTGCACTAGTGCCTCTAATTCAATGCAGTTGTTTAAAGAAGCGCTTTCATTGAACGTTAAAACTAGGTCTCTTAAGGATGTTTTAAATGAACTCAATACCTAAATTGAACTGCTCTCAATGAAGAAAGATACATTGGCGGATACTAGGGGGGGGGGGCGCTCCGCCCCCCCTCTTTTGTTTTTTTAGTATTCGGAAGTTCTTAACGGTATTCGAAAATTTGTAGCGCGTTTGGAAGTTCTTCAGTTGCCTTAGCATTTTATATATTTTATATTCTGGGTGGAATGCGAAAACCAATCTAACTTCGAGGACCACCTCATCCTAAAACGGCTCCTTATCGGAGTATCTGGTTTTAGGAGCTTTTCCAAGAGGCACCGCGAAGTAAGGGGGGCCATGACCCCCCCCCCCACCATAAATGTTTTTTCGGAAATTTTGCCTTAAGCAATCGGAAAAGTTTTGTATATGTGCTATATTTTGGTAAATGCAATTTTCGTATTGTTTTTTTATAAACTGCTTTCTCGGAAATTATGCCTTAAAAAGTCGGAACTTCATTCATCCTTTGCGATATTCGGCAATTTGTCGATGAGAAGTTGTTGTTTCTATAAACTGCTTTCTTGGAAATTGTGCCTTAAAGAGTCGGAACTTCATTCATCCTTTGCGATATTCGAAAATTTGTTGATGAGAAGTTCTTGTTTCTATAAACTGCTTTCTCGGAAATTGTGCCTTAAAGAGTCGGAACTTCATTCATCGTTTGCGGTAAAATTAGACTTTGGTGTTATTGTGAACAAATTTGACAACAAATCCAACCGAAAGATGGGTTCTTGGTCTAGTAGTAATCAATGTATCTAGGATGTAGACAGACGGATGTAAAAGTTGTGCCTGTGGATTTATATCTATTGTTGTGTATTTACCATGTATATATCCTACATTTTGTTTATTAAAAGTAGTTTTTCACTAAATAATTTTATACTATGTTATTTGGAAATTTTTGGATTCCTGCGCCCCCCCCCTTTTTTGAAAAATCCTGTATCCGCCACTGACCTGTGTACATATATTAATGTTCGTTTTATATGTTGGCAGTCAGCTCATTTGGCACGCTGTTAGACGATCTAGTGCTGCACGTGCAAGTACTTCACATCGCATGTGTGCAGTAATGATGACGCGCAGAGAAGTATTGTTTTATTCCAGTTACGTCATGCAAACCACGTTTCCACGCCTCTACATCATGCCGGTCATACTTGATTCGTTTAGTCTGTTTACAAACACTTTCATTTAAAAATTTCACGTTTGTTTTTTCGTGTCAGTATATAACCGCGTGTGTTGGCCGGTTACATACATTGTGTATACATACGTGTATGTAATATATGTAATATACTTTTTGGTTACTTTACATTGGTTTTACAAAATCGGGATAAAGTCGGAATTCAAAATTCCGTGCTATCCTCGTGTACATATTATGACTGGTTTGGGCATTAGAATATTATGTCAGTCACAAAAAATGATTTGGTTGGGATGATTAGATTGTCTATTGACATATATGACTGCTCTTTTGTTTTGTGTGAAGGAAAAACGGGGCAAAGACCGCCGTTTTTATTTTGGAGTGATCAGATAATAATTAGTATGAGTATAGATATCAGTAATGTTTTGCCAAAATTAAGTTTAGTTTTTGTTTCTATATGGTTACTTATTTTGTATGTTTTATAGGATGGAATTGAAAGTCTGGTTTGAAGGTGTGCCACGCGAGGTATGTGGAGTAACGGAAAACACAACATGTGCAGATATAGTCCTTGCTTTGGCTCAGGCAGCATCATTGACAGGTCGCTACACATTGGTTGAGCAATGGCGTGATTCCGAACGACCACTAGCGCCGGATGAATCACTTTTACTGGCTCTGTCCAGGTTGGTATCCTCTGCTTCCCCTTTCTATTAGTTGCAGTTATTTTCTTGTAGATATTCTATTCGTATATTAGTTTGTTTTGTGTAATGCCATACTCTACCTTTGACAAAACATGAAAGTAATCAGAAATGCTGCGAA
Source organism: Nematoplana nigrocapitula (assembly GCA_032274565.1). Classification (NCBI taxonomy): domain Eukaryota; kingdom Metazoa; phylum Platyhelminthes; order Proseriata; family Nematoplanidae; genus Nematoplana; species Nematoplana nigrocapitula. Next base: position 4,514 of record JAUYWV010132145.1, read on the forward strand.
TAGTAATAAATGTACTTCATAATGTCAGTCATTTCATAGGTGAAACTTGTTTTTTTGTTGCTATGGAGTGACGGCAAGTTCTATTCTATCCTATCCTAACACCATTGTACGAAGTTTAGTCCCATTACAATGTGAAGAAATAATCTCTTTTATATTCACGGATTGCACTGAAACGCAGGCACTCATTGCTTTCGACACTTACTTCAAAACTCCATGGAATATGCTCGACTGTACTGTATGCATTTCGCCTCCCCCAGTCTCTGCACTACCAGTGGAATAACTTTACTGCTCTTTGGATTAAAGTCACTGGTATCTGAACCAATAAGCTTAAGAAACACTGCAGCGGTGGGTGGGTAGTTTTAAAAACATGATTTTGTAAACAATAACAAATGGCAAACAATAGCGCATTGATTTAGAGGAAAATGTACTTTTTGATTCAGCAAAGAAAGAGCAAACACCTTAGCTAATACTGGTTCTTTTTTTAGGTACTATAAATGTAATTACTAAATGTTGCTTTACGCTTTGAACATTATTTTTTCGTGTCGATTTTAATGAGAGCACTTTTCCGCATTTATCTCATTTCACCAGGGTTTGTTTTCTACTTGTGATTTTCATCCGTTGCACTTGTCCTGTCGTCTATAATTACACACTAATGTAGTCTTTATTTTGAAGTAGAGGCTGTATTTGTTAAAAGAGGGGAAGCAGGGTTGTATAATGTCATTTGAATGAACGACATTATATGTACGGTGCTGTACATACCAGTCATGATCGAAGTAATTTATATTAATTATTTGGTTTTATTGTCAGATTCGGAGAAAAAGCGAATGAAGTCCATTTAATACTCCGTCGGAAGGATTCCACTTCGCATTCCTCGCACAATCCAGCTGTTGGGCACTCACAGGAAGCTAGCATGAGACGTTCTGCTACGTTTGGTTCAGGTAGAATACACTAATTCGTTTAATACCGTTCCTTTTTATATTTGCCCTCAATCATTATTATTTACTAATAACAGTCATTAAGCCCGGGGGTCGGCAATCTATGTCCTGCGAGTGAAAATTGAATATTTTAGTACTGAGCGCTGAAGGGTTAAAGAGAATAATGCCGGGAGAAATAATTTACTGTAGTTCTGCATCCATCACCAACTAATTAAGAAAAATTTCGGTTGCATGTATGTGCCTGCCTTGCTCATTAGGAAGCCCTCTGTGCTAAATCTGCGACTTTTAAAGACAAACTCCGCCATCGGCAGCTTTTTGATAATACGGTAACTTAGTCTACTTCTGTGAGGTTCGCTGGCTAAATCGAGGTCCAATGTTACAACGTGTGTACAAGCTACACTATATAAAGAGATTACAGAATTTCTGAGTTTTAATATAATGGACACTCCTCAATTCAAAGACCCATTCCTGGTTGATATTACGGGCCAATTGAATAAGCTAAATGGGCAACTTCAAGGTCGTGATCACTTGGTGAAACTTCTTTATCAACGCCCAGGGGAAGTTGGCTTTTTAATACTCTGCTCAGCTCTGACGAGTAATCATTGCTTGAGAACCGCCCAAAAGATTTGGATATGAAAATTGGATTTATCGCCGGACAAAGCTGAATTTCAAACACGATCTAATGCTCTTCGACTCCATCAACTTGACTTTGACGCTTTCCCAGTCCCATTTAATATTGACATGGTTATCGCGCCTGAGAATTTACTTGTGGAACTGCTTGAATTGCAGACCAGCGAGACATTGAAGTGAAAGCAGAATGAAACGAATGTATTCAACTGCTAAAAAAAGTGCCCAAGTTACTTCAATATACAAAGATGAAGATGACGTAAATCTTCGGCTTCAGCACTTGCAGTATATATGCATATAAACAGCTGTTTTCAGAAATAAAATTGACAAGGAGTAAAACCCGATCGCGTAATTTCAACGGTTTACACAAATGACAATAATCGCACCAGAGAAGAACAAACTTCCTGTGTTGTTTAAATTCAATGCTAAATTTAAAATTAAACTTATTGAATAGAAGATTTTCAAAAATTTTCCTCTGCATTTTTGTTTACTTTAGTGTACTTAAGAGTAGTTATAAGAGTAAATAGTAGCATATTTTTGTTCTTGTACTGCGAGTTTTATAATTTTTAGTACACATTTTCGTGTTAAAATATGTCTGATAGCATAATGTAGATATTTATGAATTTTCAATGCATGTGGCCTGTGCATCTGTCGGTATATCTGGGTCTGTTAAAAAATTCATAACCTGGCATATACACCACGCAATTTTAGCTTCAGTTTTTAAAGGAGTCAAATAACACGAAAGTGAGATCATTTAACCCCTTCAAAATAGCAGGATAGTCCTGTAGCAGCCGAACGGCACTAACTGAACCGAGTGTCAACAGAAGGCAAGGATTGAGGCCAAAAGGTTTGGGATGCGGTGAGAATATCAGTGGGGAAATCACGCAAAACGATGCAAGAAGAGGGTATGAGGCAGTGACCACTGGTAGCTAGATTCGTGCAATTTCGATGACCTCAAGATCGACATTTGGAGTGGAAAGATATGATGACTACGGTGTGAGATAAGAAGGAAGACAAGCTCTTTCTCGAAGAGGAGAATAAACGAGTTAGTTCATTGTCAGGGAGATCAAAATGGTGAAGGACCTAATGGAGGTGCGCAGAGAAAAGAGGTTAGAAGGGATGATCAGTCATAAAAAAGAGAAACTGGGGGGGGGGGTGAGGGAGGGAGAGAGAGAGCCGTGTTGCAGAGCGTTATTTTTCGGCAGTGTTTACACAATTATAGCACGTTGATTAGAGCATTCTGACGAACGGAATGGAAAACAATTTAATTAGCAAAATTACTGAGAAAAAAGTAAATTTATTTTTCAAGTAGGTGAAGTTTGCAATAAGCCGGGGAATTTATCATGATGGCCCAATGATTTTAAAGGATGCTCCATTTGTTTTAAATAACCCTGTTTTCACTTACGGCAATTTTATCATACCGAGTGAAATGAGTTATCGTAGTTCATTTTTGCAGTAATGCTACCGTGTATTATCGAAAAACCAAACAATTAATTTAAGCTCTGAAATATAATTAACAGTCACTTTGACGCGAGAGCGGTTTGCTAGAGTTAAGTCGGCATATTCGTTCTATGTTTATTTGATGTTGAGATCTCTCATTGTTGGCAAAGAGGAGATCCTTATCATATATAAATCTAAGACATAGAAAGATGTTATTCCACTCCTAGGCGTCGCCGGTACTGGGGACAAGAGCTATGAGTGTGCACCGGAGGATTTGCATCGCAAATTGAAAGACCATTTGTCCTACCAGGAACAGGAGATTGAATTTAATCGTATTCGTCTGATGCATTTGGAACGAGGTGAGTTATGCTTTTACAATATTTATCGGATATAAACTTGTAGTAGAAACGGTGTATCTCCGTGGATCGCTCGATAATTGACGGCCTCCACCATTTCTCCCTAAACAAAGTGTATAAATAAATCTACCAGAGCAGGCAATAATCGCAAGCGGATGTTCAAGAACTTATTCATCGGTAAAATGATTTTTACCAAAAACAATTTGTGCGACGAATGATGATGTCACGTGGTATCGATCCGCGTTCGCGGGAGACAGTGAGCTGCATCGAAAACTGCATAGCGCGGAGAGCGAGTGCGAATATGAGATGAGCAGAGAGAGAGATAGCAAATTGATATATCTAGACTTACCCTCCCTGTACGAGTCTGGCGTGTGCCACTTAGTAGATTGACTGAAGGAGGAGGCGGTGACGGCAGCTCTGGTATGCCTGCTTGCCTGATGAGAGATACCTCTTAGTCATTAAGCATTCACATTCGCATCTGCCAGCCGGTCATTCTCATCCATTTTGCAGATTATATTGCTGATATTTTTATCCTTCTGTAAATGCTTGTGCATAAAGATAAATAATACTTTCCCTTGAATTTTGTTTGTATTAAAAATTTAAAAAAAGCTGAAGTTCTTGCATGGAAATGGAGACAAGAATTGAAATCGAACCCTTATTGCAAGTGATATTGGTTTGGTTACATTCCGAGCTAGCACACGCGTTTAACATCACTTCATCGCCATCGGAACTGGAGAGCGGTTGACAGAGAGACTGTCGAGAAAACGTCGGAGTGGTCGTGTTCGGCTTTGTTCAAAATGAATTTGTAATTAAGGCCGGCGATCGCGTTGCACAGCTAATCTGCGAACGTATCCTTATTCCTCCAACGTGACATCATTGTACATTGTGCAAATGGTTTTGGATCATCTGGACCATTTCCACAGCAGTTTTCTCCAGATCCACGAGCTCCCACATTCCGCAGTATTCCATATATCTCACACCTTCCCACCACACATCTTATGAACTATGGCTCTTTCTGCTCGTGCCAGGATGCCTTCTACTGTATGCATTCCTAGTTTCTGGAACATACATCGTTACTCCTCTTACTCAAACTCTGTAAATCTTACCTTTTGCAGTCAATGTGAACCTGCGGCGGTGTAGAGGTAACACGCTTACAACGAACACCGAAATTGCCTGGTTCAAATCTCGGCTAGGTCAACCTTTCCTGATTAATTTCAGCGACTGTCCAAAAACCAGGTGCGACGGACAGCACCCGGCGTGGTGCACCGTCTAAGTCCGTCAAGACGAACGAAGACTGTCCGTCTCACGGCGTTTCCTTCTGTGGCCACTGCTGCTTTCCTCTGCGGTGGATGCTGATGTCCACCTCTGCTTAACTACTATCATAGTAGTACATGTCATGTTTATCACACAGGTCGGCAGTGGAGGCTTTGGTCGGCATGGTTGAGGGGAATCGATGTCGCCTCCCAAGCGAGGGGGGTGTGGTTGGGGAGATGTCGCCTCCCAAGCGAGGGGGTGTGGTTAGGGAGATGTCGCCTCCCAAGCGAGGGGGTGTGGTTAGGGAGATGTCGCCTCCCAAGCGAGGGGGGTGTGGTTGGGGAGATGTCGCCTCCCAAGCGAGGAGGTGTGGTTGGGAAGATGTCGCCTCCCAAGCTGGGGGGAGGTTGTCTAGAATGCCGCAGGAAAAAATGCCATCAGTCTTTATCTTCTTGTCACTCTAATCTCGTATCCCCTAACACTCTTAACATATTGCAAAGGTATTATTGAATCTTCTCGACATCCACTTCTTGTTCTTCCACCTTTTATCATCATTCTCATCGCGTTTCTTATATTCGAATGTCGCCGTCATTTCTTTGGTCATTTTTTGTGATTTTACTTTTCATCTGACTTGGAAATTATATTTCATTACTTTGTTGCTGCAGAGGTCACAACAATTCACTGACGCAAAATTAAACACACACAATAAGACACATTTGGGTAGGCATCATTAGACAGCAGAATGATGTAATTCTTGTTTACACGGTTGAAGTTTAGAAATTGGTATTAGTCGAAATGAAGGTAAATTTGGAAAAGTAGAATCCTGTTTGTACAAGACCAGATGGATCTCAAAGCCGCGCTTTGTCCTCTTCCAGAACTGGCCGGATTAGATCTGTGTAACCTGGTTGACGACGGGGAGTTGGCTGCTCGCCTGGAGACTCAACGGAATGAGCTGAGTCAACTGCAAAGCACCAACTGGGCCGATCTTCTGGCCGCCGAGAGAAAACGTGCAGGCCAACTCAAAGCAGAGAGGGGACAGTGGGAAACGAAGGTCAGAGAAACGGAACATCAGTTGAATGCTGCGCGGTGAGTTATGTGTGACTTGGCAAGTTTGTTTGTTGCTTTAAAACATTCCGGAGCTACTCTGATTATTTTGCCACATACTCTGATCTGTCTCCTAGTAGTTTGTTTTGACATCGCATTATAGTATTATTTATAGTGGTAGAATAGAGTAAGTTGTACACTTGAAAGTAGTTGGATGTATAGTATATTTCCTTCATTTCTTGTATTTTGTTATTTCAGTATTTTCAATAACCATGGTGACCCGTTTCTGCTTCTTCATTTAGAGAGCAGATAAAACGTTTGGAAGGTGAACTGGTTATCGAACGCGAACGACAGTTGGCCCAATTGGAAATAGCCAATCAGCGTAAGAGAGAGGAAGTCGCCCGTTTGGAACTTGACTTGCAGAAATCATCAACCGTCAATCAGAATTCCGCCTACCCAGCTCCCACCAATCACATCAGAGCATCTAATCAACAGCATCATCCCGGGCCGCCCTCGCACAGTGGGAATACTCCAGGTCTTTGGGTATGAACCTACCGGCAACTGTTCCATTGAAAGTGATGATTGGGCAGGGCACCAGCGTCCGTCCTCTGTCTTTGAAATCTAAAATCTCATCGATTGCTAAGTCATCATTTTGCAGTATACCGATGTTTCTTTGTTTATCAGTCTCTTTGTATAGCTTTACCCACTTCATATATACAGTATATATATATATTGCCTTGTTAGTTACTCTATAATTTTAACATTGTTTTGGTGACAATCATCATAGTTTTGATTTATTGCAATATCATGCCTATAGGAGTATAGGCATTCGCAAATTGTTGATCCCAAACTGAATTGCTTTGTTGTTCTACTTCTAACGTGAAAAACATATTCCATATAAATATTGGTGATACTTTATCATGATGCCATGTGAACAGTGTAAATATTGTCATGGTAGGAGTGTATTTTATTCTTTTCAATTATCTTGAAAATGTATGCAAATTTTATTGAATTTTATATGTTTTATTTAAATACAGTGCACTTTTTCGCTTAATTGATTTTCACTTTTAAACACACATTCCCTTACTTACAAGGTTAATTATTACCTGCATTATGGCAAGGGATGCCGCAATAAAAATTACTTAGCACCCAGTGGTGCTTAACATCGATCGTATAGCCTGTCATGTAGTTGGCTATTGTTATTGCTATGTTATTGACTTTTGTTTGGTATGTTTTGGTCAAGAAACTTTGCCATCATTCGTGCATAGATATGGTGTATTTTGTAATTTACTGTTCGACTGAAAGTGAAAACTTGACAGGCAGCGAATTGAAGCTTCGACAATGAAGGATGAGACTGGAGATGTGTGCATGAATGAATCTACACGAATAGAGTGGGATAGCTCGAGTTCAGCAGAAGAAATAGGGGATTTACATAGGACGAAACCTGGTAGCGCATATACTGTATGTATCACTCAGGGAATGAACGGTTACGATCGATTCCTGAGATGATAGATATCAATATTTTAATTCCTAACAGGATGCTGCGTCCAACAAAAGGCGATATCTAAAAATTAATTAAGTCAATTGTTGCTAATACATTGAATTCAATGAAGAAGGCACTATATTTAGAAAGCAAACGGGAGAATTAATAATTGTACTCTATGGTTTAACGGACGCATAGCGCTGTTCGGGTAATTTTATTTTGTCTCTATAGTTACTACAAATTTCAATAAAACAACAAATCTATACTAGATTAAACTAAGTACAACGGCTGAAATATTGTCGAATTTTATTTTGTTTAAATTGTTGGTCATTTTAAAACGTGCAGTTGTTTAAAAATACGAGCAGAATATTGAACACTGTATCGTTGGTCGTTTGGGTGCGCGTGTGTGATTTGCATTATTATGGTGCTGTTTTCGACATGATACGATTCAGAATCGTTAGATATGATTGCGATAATTGTAAGGCATGTTTTAATGAGTATGCGCAATATGAAAAGCAATTCAAGTACCCTGTGCACCGAAACATACCTGATTGCAATATGAGACAAAGTTCAAGATATAAACGGGCTGATTAACACAGCAGCTGTGTGCACATTATACAGCACTCGGATAAATAACGATGCTGTGAGAAATCGTCAGTGACAAATGTCTCGCACAAAATCGGAAAGTTTACTGTCCGACGATTTTCTCGACGATTCGAAAGAATTACTACCCCCGACAGGCAGATCCGGCGTGGAACAGACGACTTACATCGTGGGTGTGTATAAAACAGTGAACGGCGAATACAAATGGCAAGGCGAGGGTACAGCAGTGACTCTTCTGACAAACATGCCAGAGAAAAAGTATGAGCTAATAGTGACAATTAATAAGAAACTTCTCGTCACCAGTGTACAGATCACGAACAGTGTTTATCTATGTGTCACTGACAGCCGCTTTCTATCATTCTACGATGCCCGAAACCAGCACTGGTCGCTCTGTTTTGACAATAAGGCAGATTTGGAGACTTTTGTCAAACGAGCGATGATAGCTCGATTTCTCAGCGACCCTCGACAGGAAATTGTGTCCATTGATCTACTTCAAGGAGAAGGAAACCAGATGGTGTCTTCGAGGGATATCATCGAATTGCGATACTGCTTGTGCTTGGTGACTGGTTGCTCCTTCTCGTCACCCATTGATTCCAATCTGGAGGCGGAAAAGTCGAAGCGTTTGCAGCTGGGATTGGGAAAAGTCATCGCCGGTATGGATGAAGGTATTCAAGGTATGCGGCATGGTACCAGGCGTATTTTGGTAATCCCGCCAAATAAAGCATATGGAGACCGAGGAATTCCCGGTAAAATTCCTGCAGGCGCATCTCTTCTGTTTGACGTAAGGGTAGACCGTATTGAAATACAACGAAGCAATGCACTGACCAATCAAACACCTATATCGTCATCAGGTAGTGCGGGAAAGTCACCTCCAAAACCGGTTACGGAAAAGCCCGTTCGCCTGAGAAGATTGACTAGTGAAAAGGTGTTTCAGACTTCCGGTACAACAAATGAAAAGGCATTCCAAAGTTTACCACCAGTTGTAACAGATGACGCGGTTTATAAACGGATCAGGTCAAAAACAGAAGTGGTAAACAACTTACCTACAGTAACCGAGAGCTTTCACACTGAATACGTTCGACCTCAACCGAAGGAAATATATGAGTCACCCCAAACAGTCACGATCTCACAAAAAGTGTACACAGATGCCAACTCAAGTGGTACTGGCGTAGCATATGGACCCACATTTGCATTTCCTCAAGCTATGTTGATACAAGGTGCAGGTTATCCTTCTCAACCTGCCCCAGCCAGATGCATTTCCGACACAAGCGGAGCTGATCAGCAGAAACTCTTGTCAACAATATTGATGACTGAGACACAGCAACAAAACGTGGAGATGCGTGAAGTTCTTGTGAAGCTGGATGACAAAGTTGAGAAAATTCTCACCAAACTGCTTGTCAGTAAAGAAATCGAATCTAATGAAGCATTGACCCAGGCAACAATTTCTCAGGTAGACACCGGAGCGTTATTGCATAATCTTTCCCTAGTTATCAAAGAAAACGAACAGTTTAGACGTGAAATTCACGAAAAACGCGAAGCGATTGACCGACAGAATGTGAAAATTTCCGATTTACTCGAGCAAAATCAGATGTACCTTAGACAAAGTAATTTCTTGTCAGATTCAGATAGTTTATCGACTCGACTGTCACATGACATTGATTACCATTCAAAAATTTTGGATCTAGAAAAAGAAAAAATTCGACTCACCAACGAGCTCAAGGAGCAGAAAGATGAATTCAAAGTGGTTGGAGACATGCTAGCAGAGATTAAATCAAAAAAGATGGAAATGCAAGACAGACTTGTAGTCACAATCAATAGACAACAGCCGTTGGAAGACGAACTAGCCCAACTGCAGAGGTCTTACGCTGACTTGGAACTGCAGCTCGAATCATCTCAGAGACAAAGAGAAGAAGACGGTTTAGTAAAACGTGCTCTGGAGCGAGAAACTGAGGCTTGTCGCAAAAGTCAGTCTAACTTGGAAAAGGAATATGAAGCCCGTGAAGGAATATTAAAAGAAAAACACGATAAGTCTATAGAATTTTACATGAAAGAAGTAGAAAATATCAAAGAGAAACTACATCAAGAACAGTATACCTCTACCGATCAGAAGATTAAGCAAGCCCATGTTGAGGAAGAAATCAACGTTCGATGGAGAAGTCAGTGCGACAGACTTGTTGCTGCAGAAAGAGATCGATTATCTAAAGAAATTCAATATCTAGAAGAGGACAACCGAAGGTTAACTGACGAGATTTCACAGACTACAACAAAAATGGATAGTTTTAAGAGACAAACACGCCTGATGAAATCAAGTTTAATGGAAAATATAGTTGATTTGGAATACAAAATTCAAATTTTATCGGAACAGCTGACTGAACAAACCGTTGAACTGCAGAACGCTGAAAGGCAATCCTGGCTGAAGGTTAAAAAAATACTGAACAACACATTTTACTCTTTAAAAAAGAGATTTATTTCAGATAGGCGATACTTTGCAGATAAGTTCCACCAGTGCCTTCTTCAAACAATTCGAAAAGAGACACTTAAAATAGAATCGGGACATGCTGACACCAAAAGTGACTTAGATTATACACCAGTGAGTTCCGACGAAGAAACCGAAGTCGCAACAGATGAAACGGAATGCCAAACAGCGACTGAGAGTTTGGTAAGTAAAGCCACCCAGTTTGACCTAGAGATAGCCAAAAGGTTTCAAACTAGTAAACTTAAAGATGTTGCTCTTCAAACAGACTACTTTCAAATTGAAGCACCAAGAAGTAGTATTGGCATCGAGGGTGGATTTAAAATCGAAGAAAATGTAATCGATGGTCATGAGAATGAAACAACAAAAGACAAAACAGAGAGTACAAATAATTGTATGGACTATTCACCATATAATGGTCATATCAGTAAGGGAAAAGGGGCAACTGACAGTTTAATGAAAGAACAGTATGTAAGTGATCGACCAGAAATTTACAGGGATGTGACCTCAATAAGTGATGATGATGGTAAACCTAAAACAGCCGAAGACACACGCAGCAAGAAAACTGCTGTTGAAGATAGTTTTGGTGTTCCAGAAGCAGTAGATACCCCTTTTCCTGATCAAAATATCCCGGTGGTTGTAATATCTGAAGAAGATTTAGAACCGGAAGGTCGAATAACAGAATCCCATCGTCCTCGAGTTGAAGCTGATAAAGAGCTGTCGTACGAAACCCAAGAAGTCCCCACAACCGCCAGCATCGAATACGCCGATGACGGCCAAACACCGCCAGATTCTATATGTCAGTCGAAAGCTGCCATTGTACAACAAGAGAGCGAGTATGAAAAACCGGATTCCAGTGCAGCAGTTGCCTGTCCATTTCCGTCCCAGCCATCATACCCAGCTGATTTCCAGGGAACATACATCACCACGGGAGCAGCTTCGGTGGAAGTCGCCGAGAGGGATGCAACCAATCAGACTCAACAGACGGCGTCTTCGAATTCACTGAAATTACCCCTGATCAACCGAAATCCGCCACCCTTAGATTGCTTAGATGACAGCTTTGAACGCCCCAAGCAGTATAATCTTGTCACTACCGCCGAAACCAAGCCTCCTTTTGGATGTGACGCTGATGATTCATTATTTCTTAGGCAAGTTACCGCATACGACAAGAAACAGTCGTCAGCTTTCGGTAAACCGATTCCGCCTAAGGTCGAATCGACTTCTGCAAAAAATGAAGTGGAGACATCTTTCTTTGGTGACAACAACGATTCTTCTTTCATTGCGCAAGTCATTGTACTCCATGACCAGACAGGAGAGTCTGCTACTCCTCTTCCAACCAAACCCGAATCTTCTACGACAAAAGGTGAGGTGCCCAAATCCTTATTTGGTGACGACGACGGCGACGATTCTTCCTTTATTGCGCAAGTCATTGCACGCTATGATCAGGCAGGAGAGTCTGCTACACCTCTTTCAACCAAACCCGAATCTTCTACGACAAAAGGGGAGATGCCCAAATCCTTATTTGGTGACGACGACGACGACGATGAGATGACATGGTTAAAATAACTTTACAACATAATGTAAATTCTGCAATCCAATTAGGTTAAGTCCTTAATACTTTTTTTGTACTTATAATTAACTACGTGTCATATTCAAACCTTATCTTCATTTGTGATTATCCCAAATTTCGGTGCACTATGTGATCAAATTGTACTAACGCAATGGTTTTACTTCAATATGAACATGGCCATATAGAAACTATATGCATTATCACACAATTAATATATGTATATTATAGAACATAATTATATACTATTTTTACATTGTACAAGCAGTTTATTGGTTTCATTGTTTGTATAGTATGATGTTGTAATCAAAAAATTATATCTACAATGTATAATGGCTACGTGTCACACAAAATTAAATTTAATCAAAAAGTAATTCAAACAAAATTGTTTCACAGAATCAGATTTTGCATTAAACATTCTTAAAAAATATTCATGCTATATTGGTAACAGAGCAATTACATAAGTGCGGTAAATTTGCATTGTGGATTAATGGGAAAGTTGGTCATTAAAGATAAAATTCTCGCTGCCCAGAAAGGAATGTGATCGACTCTTATCATTGTACTATATATGAACCGTATATTCGGAAACCATCGATAACATCAATTTAATTTTAGATCTCATATACGGTATATTTAAAAGGCGTTGACCAAATTAGGAAATATCGTGCAAGACGTACAGCGAATTACCTAATAATCAACTTTACATATAGTTGTATATATATGAACACCACTGTTGTTGAAAATTAGTTCTTCTTGAAGCAAATTACTATTTTTAGTGCACCAATTTAACAATTTTTGTGGCAAAGTTTCCTTGACCTTTACATTTAAAGATATTGGATTACATTAAGATACCTATCACGCCAGCATACTTTTTTGTTTTACAGCATCCTATAAAAAAGACCCACCATATTAAGTGATAGTTCTGTAGTTTTTCATCTGAGGTAAAATAGACTTTGAGCCTGCTGTAACTCCCCTCCGGCCCCCCACTTGTGGAATTTGTTTGCCAATATTTTTAATAGATTGCACCATAGAGAGTTGAATCACTTATTTGCCAATTTCATCGAGTAGTTTGAATCCGTTGCGGCCATGAAAAACAGAATGGCGACAAACATTCTACATGTAGTTTAAGTAAAATATCTCAGCAACTATTAATAATTTCTATAGCAATATGTTTTAATAAAATGTGCATAAAACTATAATTTACATGTTTTGTGTAAGTTTCAGCTTGATCGGGCAAACAATAAACTCTACAAAATCAAAACAAAACTGTTGAAGATGGATACTATACGAATATATAAGATATAGTAGATATGATACAATATCTGGTGTACAATTAGTGCCTTCACTGACGCATTTACTGTACCATCATGCGTAATTTTAGTACCAAGATATTTGCACTGCTTTATTTACCATTTCCAGTAGTTCTTCTTCAGCGTAGATGTTTAACTGTTCTTTATTACTTATTGTCATAGCTTTGCTTTTTTACATTAATTAAAAAACATCCCATATTTTTTACAAACTTTGCATAGCTGTTAACTGTACCCTTTTCTGCAAATCTTCGGGACTGCACGCTCGCAGTGATGTATCATAAGTAAATCTCAAATTTGTAATGTGTTGATTGTATACCTTGTATATTTCTTGTAATGCTTCCTTTATAAATAACATATTCCCGATAAAAGTTAAATATAATTGGAGACAGAATCCATCCTTGTCTGACTCCCTTTCATCGCTATATTGGTTTTAATTTGATCCGTTTGGTCTTACATTTGCTGATTTATACGAGTATAGAATTATTATATTAGCCTCGATCCGTTAGTGAGCTGGTATTCCGACTTTTCCCATAATTTCAGCGAATTTCACATGATTTATTCTATCAAACGCTTTCGTGAAGTCTATAAAACAGATGTGTAACTATATGAGTCAATGAAGGAAAAAAGAATAACAAAAACGAAAGATGATTTCTGGAAATGTATAGAGTTTTGAAAGCAAAATCTACACATAACGATAAAAAAGTGCATAACACATACATATTCTCCATAGTTGCACGTGGGTCAGAAGACTTTGACTTTCAACAAGGAAATTGACAACGAAATTAGAGCATTCGAGTACTGGTGCTATAAAAGAATCCTGAATTTTTCGCGGACTATCGGCCTTCTTGTGCAGTATGTGGGGTGCTCTCGTGTGTTGGTAAGGCTGCATTGCCTAGCGCATCATCTACGCATGGATCGTCTCGCCTCAATCACGACAAATGAAACCAATAGAAGCTTAATAAAGCTCATCTTTTTTACATTGGTGAAATCGATCCGTAGTGACTCGGACACACTTGGTAATGGATCTTCTTCATGCAATCCTACGTCTGCTTCGCACGGCAATCTTTGTAAATTGCGCTCTATCAGCCTGTCAACAACGACATTCTATTACAATGGAAAAATCAAAATGACTGACGGCAACGAACCCTAGAACTATCATCGCTAACAGAGCGCCCATATGCAGAACCAAGAAGACAGACTGGCGAGACCACTTTTACAACCTGTGGAAGAAAACTTTCAAAAACGAAAAAACAGCAGCCTTCCCAACACCGAGGCAACCCTGGGAAAGCCTCCCAGATATATTCTACAAGGTGGCCATGGGTAAGAAAGAAGACACAGAGACGAACAGGAAAGCAGGTCTGAAGACGATCGAAGAAGTTAACACAGACCTCACTATATAGTATACCGATGGCTCAGCGGTGGAAGGAATGCGAAATGGATGGGCGGGTATAGTGGTTGTAAGTGGAGACCCTGAAAATTCGAGTTACACCAACCGTACGTATCGCGAGACCAGCAGGGAAATGGACATCTTCTTTCCAGGCAGAGATAACTGCTATTAATCATGCCCTTCAAAGAAATCCTAGTCAGACTGCTATGTTGTATTACTATGTGGAATTGTATTAGTGGACGACGTCGAAGTAGATCGAAGAGGTGCTATACTGGTAAATTTCGTGCCTAACCTTTTCTCTAATCATTACCATAATCATCATAACCACGTTCCCTCCCGCGTATATATCATCTTTGCAAACGTGCCCTCCGGTCTGCAAAAAATCGACCACATTCGAGCCACGATCAGTCACAGAACACTGTTTAACAAAATCATCCCCCTCTTTGGTCTGCCCCTTCAACCATCATGCCGGACCACCCGTTTTCAGCAAACTTTCATCCGTTTTATTACTGTTAATATTAACCCTATCATACCCGGGCTATTTGACGCACTCAGAGACTGGGGGAGGGGGCCGAATCGTCCCGCGCCTTATATTTCGCTCCCCTGTTTAGATAGAGCTTTGAAATTTTGTATGTAGGGTATGATCGTTAACAGTGG
>JAUYWV010132157.1:0-11057 GCA_032274565.1 Nematoplana nigrocapitula
CCACCCCCACCTCCTGGCGTAACGTAATTTGTGAATGGCCCCCTACTTCGGCGAACTCGTTGACTGGATGACGGAATGTGGCGTCAGCGGCAGTGTTCGTCTTGCCGGGAAGGTAGGCGATCTCAAAGACCCAGGGTAATGTCCGCTGCTTGAGGCGGAAGAGCCGACCGAGTGTTCGAGATTTCGTCCAACGTTCGGTCACCCATAATTTTGACGAGCGTTTATGATCAGTAACTACGAAAAGGTCGTTGCATCCTTGAGTGAAATACTTAAGATTGCTCCTGGCCCCATGCGACGGTTATGGATTTGCCTTCGATGGGGGCGCAACGCTTCTCGGCTGGTGAGAGGAACCTGGATCCCGCCAGTGTCACCCTCCACCCATTACTGCAACAGTCAGAGAGACGGAATTTGCAAGTTTAGTGCTTTTGTTATTGAAAGTATCCTATGCCGCGTCACGACCAATTCGGGGCAGGCACGTCCTTCTTTTTGGGCCGAAAATCTCTACGCCGTGGCGAATGTCCACCTTGGACGCAATGAAGGCTTCGTCGAGAGTTGTTATCCACTCAAAACGTGTTTTGGGACTGAGGAAAGGCTTGAATGGCGCCATTATGTCGCGCAGTTAGGCACAGTTAGCGACGTGGTTGACGAGGCCGAAACAGCTGCGAATGTCCGTCGTAGATGCTGGCGGGGGGAAATTCCGGATAACGTCCAGGTATTTCGGCAAAGGTTCAATGGCGCATAAGAGATATGAAAGTCGGGAAAGTCAGCGCTTCGACGGGCGAAGCTAAATTTATCCGGGTTGAATACAATCCCGGAGTTACATACGCGGATCAGAAAGTCAATCGTGCGCCACCAATGCGCCTCGATGTCGGTGTCGTACAGAATAGTATCGTCAACACAACTTTCTTTGCGATCAAAATCGGAGAGTATCGCATCGAAGCGCCGGTTATATCCGTTCCCGGACGATACGAAGCCTTGGGGTGCTCTGGAGCACTTAGGGGGACGCTATGATAACTGTTCCAAGCGTCACTGACCGTTTCCCAGGTGTCCTTCGGCACTCGTCTAGCAAGGTGGAACGGTGATTAACTGGCGAAAGGTTTTCTCTGGCAGCTCGTATTGAGTGGCGATAAGTCCACGGTGCGACACGGGGTGCCATCGTGTTTGCGGGTGACCACCATGCGGTGGCACCATGTGACCGGTTCACCATACGATACTCTTTCTATGACGCCCAAGGCCTCGTCTCGTAGGAGGTCCTGGTGCACCCGCTCTTGCCAATGTATGGGAACTGAGGCCGGGGTGCGCATGGCCTTAGGAGTGGCACCTGCCATGAGATGGATTTCCACAGGAGAGCTCGTCATGTATGGAAGGGGGCGGTGTGGGCAGGTGTTGAACTTCGCCGACGAAAAGTGTTGAAACAGCCATTTTACCATTGCGGTGTTTTTGGCGGGGGTACACTCGAAAAGAAGGGTGGACGAACGATCCGAGACCATTATGCGCGGGGGGGAGGAACAAGGAACTGACTAGTCTTCTGGTGGAGCTGAGCAGCCCGCGTTAACCACGCGCTGGTTCATCGTAGGCGTTCGAAGTGGCTCATTTTCTTCCGGGTGTATCGTGGCGTCAACTGTTGGCAATCCGTGCGGTGGAATTCCGAGGTCCGCCATGGCCTCCCATGAGAGATGAAATCCTCGGACTAACTTACTGATATATAGCATGGTGGCGCACGACCGAGTGTCCTCAAAAGGGGTGTCACTGAAGTCGTAGGATGATGGCACCAACTACCGTGATCGGAGATTTAGTCGCCGCATTAAGGCCTACGTTCACTGGGATAAGGTCCTTTTGCGAAAACCCGGCGGCCAGAAAGTCCTCCATTGCCCAGATTGAACTCCCGTATTAGTCAATGCTGTGAGAGTTGACAGCTTAATTTTCCTGCAGCGTCGGATGAAGGCCTGGTAGTCTAACGTGTGTAACGACATAAGGAGATGGAGCTTTGGGTGGTCCAAAAAGTGGGCCCTGAGCCATTGTCCCTTAGTGAAGATATGGTGGGTGGCGATTTGATCCCGGGCGGTTTGTCGTTTTCGGGGTCTGCGCCGACGCTGACGTTTTGTAATTCGTGGGGCAGGGAGGTCGCCGACCGATGGAGGCGCGTACACTCGAGATACCTGCGCGAATATGGTGCCGGTCTCTCCGGATTTGACATTGATGGTAGCGCTTGACTTGGGTGGGTCGGTGCTTGTGTTGTTCTCTATAGCACGCGATACACGTACTGCCTGTGGGGCGAGCTGTTCCAACAACGAGCACCTTCAGAAAACAGGGAGAACGTGGCTCTGCAGATTGGGCAGCTGCCCGTATGGGCACGTTCCGGTGCATGAGGTGGACGCGTGCCGCTGTATATACTTCGGCTAGACGAGGATATACCAGCAGTAGATACAGGTATAGCGCGTCCCTGGCCAGCATCTCCTTGCTCTCCACCAACGCTTCTATGTCGTTTACCACTCGGTCAAGTATATCCTTGGTGCCAAGGATTTCTTGGCGAATGTCTAAATTGCTATAACCGCTAATAGAACATCCCTGATGATATATAATGTCTGTAAAGTCGACTGTCTGCGACGGTGTACATGGGCACTTCGTTGTTTACGGACAGGCCTCGGCCTCTTCGCGCACGCGAGCTCGGCGCATGTAACTCCAGTCGCCACTGCAACAACTGCCAGTACCTTCATGGCGGCCATATAAATCTTAGGACCGCGCTGCGGAAAAGGCTGGGCTGGTGGCGGTGGAGGTGGAGGTGCTGGTGCGGCGGTTGGCATATGCGTTGGAGCGTGGGTAGATAGGAGGTAGCAAGCAAAGGCTTCCGACACGTCGTCAGTTTCGAAGCTACAGCCTTCGACAGGGCATGCAGTTTAATCGTCATGTTGAGTGGTATGTGCAGTTGGCTAGGCGTGGGACAGAGAATTACTCCGTTATCATGAAGAAGACTCCTCTATTTTCTGCGTTAGCTTGTATTAAAGAGGATAACTGTTAATCTGCAACAATGCAACAACGGGACATGGTTACAACAAATAGAGAGTAGATAGTCTATATTAGACAATAGTTCTACACAATGAGTCATTCCACAGACTCCACGTGTCGAAACAATCAAGTAAGTATCAACCGGTATACGCCAAAGTAATCTTTCCGCTTGCTACCATCGCATCTTAAGATCTACCAACAGACCGTCCTGACAAACATCTATTATTTATATTCGAAATTTTTGTAAATACTTTGATAAAGTAATGTACGAAAATAAGATCATCCAATACAATTCATGCAACCTTGGTGAAAAAACGCGCGGTAATTATGTATCGTGTACTAGTCACTGCTGACTAACATGTACTTGGATTATTATTTTTATAGGTGAACATTCTGTCTTGAATTTTATTGCAATAATTTTTCACATTTAATAAAATAGTTGAGTTTATGGATACTTTGAATTATGCAAAGTAATATTATTTAAAAATTATTCACTTAATCAAATTATCAATGACACTGACAATCAATGACAATGTATTTACTATTATTTATTTGACACTTTGCACGGTGCACAAAATGTTTTTGTCGAAGTTGGGTTAATGAATTACTTGTTTAGTTAGGACCATAATTTATAGTAACACGATTTTTCACTCAAGTTATAATTCTTTTCTACAAATGAAATTATAATTATAAATTGATTTTATCAGTTTAGTCTATTAATGTCTAAACATATATATTTCATTATAATTTATCATTGATTACTTTGTCGAAATATGTATTATAGTGTCAGATCCATTTGATTCCTGGTCATTCAGAAATTATGGCCCTGCCTGATACAGATTTTTATGACCAACCAATTAGACTTTTAATATACTACATAGCAAAAAAATAGAATTCTTGTTTTCTAGCCAAAATATGCCTAGGCTGTCTAATCTAAACATACAGTATGATGCATAGGTGACCCCGCCAAAATATAGACATCTACGAGGACACCTGTACTATTGCCAAACTAGTTAAGTTATGCTTGATTAGATAGTTTAAATTTTAAATAAGGTAATAAGATTAAATATAATCGATAAACTTCTTCAATAGCAAATTAGAATTCCTTTTTTTTGCAATGCAATAAACTATTTAATTTTTGAAGATTTCCATATTAAAACTACATAAATTAAAATCTATAATTATTATATAAATAAATTCATAAAATAATTTCTATAACAATCATAAAAGTTTATTAAAAAATAAATTTGGATTTATACATTTATTTTCTTTTTTCATTTTGTGACTAGTCATTTGGAGATAAAGAACGTAATATTAATTTTTGACTAATCAAACAAACAGTTTTCATAATAATTAATATATGCATATTAATATTATCATAAAATTAACCCATTTTTTCATTATAATTATATAAGTTTAAATTATTAGTTTTTAGGCATATTTATATAAAATATTTATGTTATGTAATGTATCATAAAATTTTATTAAATTTTATTATGCATATATATATATATATGATTTCTTAAAAAATACATATATAGCCAATTATATAGGATATTCCAGAAATCGAATTAATATTTTGATTTACCTTTAGTTATATTTGATATTACAGATTCAATAGAAATTTTAACTACAAGAAGAGCTATCATTACCATTGTATTTAAACCACAGATAATTAAAGTTATTTTCCTAAGAACCCAGTTCTTAATCTTACAAAAGTTAGTACATTTCCAATTTTAACAACTTTTTTATTTTTGCTCTCTCATTAAACACAAAAACTAGTAATAGTACTATTTATGTAACAAGCAGTCAGAATACTACTCAGTGCGTCTTTTGGAAGATATTGAAGATTTCCATAAACCAGAATGCAGGTTTTCTTCTAGTCACTATTATTTGCCACTTTCTTGTAAATTCAACACATTATCTCATAAAATAAAATTTGAGCATTTTGACCAAACTTTCCTTGAATTTTCATTTTCATAATGTTATAACACTGCGATAATATTCAAATGACACTGTAATAAAGAATTTCATGTTTGGAAGTTCACAACATTTTGGTAGATAAAACTGAAGGATAATGCAACCAACTTTAGATATATATATATACATTTCATTGAAACTAAGTAAATAGCCAACTTTGTAATTATACATTATCTCTAAATGTTCCATTTAATCAGACATAATTTAAAATCTTTATACTACCTCAGGGACACCCTATATATATGCAGAAAGAGAAAAATGTTTCATTATGGTTTCCTTGATAGAACTTTTTCATTTTAACTTATTTGTCCTATATTTTCAAGACATTCTCCAAGGTAATGCATTAAACTATCATCTCTACTTTATCATACAGTGTATTCACTTAACTACATTGTTTCTACACTCCAAACTTTATATATCTACTTATAAATAGGCCTTGGATATGTGTATGTGTGTGTGTTCTCTATCTTCTTCTAGATTTTTAACACTATTATCCTGAATAAGGCACTATTCGATAAAGAATTTCACTGGGCAAGTCATAGGCAAGGTTTCCCAGTGATCGGATGCAGTATAGTATTGAATCGAGGAATGAACAAAACAAAATCAGACCACCCATTGGTGTGAAAGAGTTGAAGTGATGCTTCAATTATCAGTCTTTGTTGATTTAGGTTGCAACTTTAGAGCGTTCTTCAACAGCAGCAATTTAACATGTTTTGAAAAGCCATAACCCTTAAATGCCTTTATAAATATGCTGCTGAAAATATCTAAGAAAAACGTGTTAAATCAGCATTTTAGTTAAACACTTTCAATTCTTAAAATAAATGCATTTGATTGAAAAACCTGCTTTTAATAAATTCTGTCCAAGATTTTTAAAAACAACAATTTTGAGGTTTTCGTATATGTCAAACATATGTATGGGAAAATCTACTTATAAATAGGCATAGGGTATGTGTGTGGGTTTGTTTGTTTATTCTCTGATTGCTTGATGCAGAAGATGAGGTAAATAAAGTGATTATTATCTTCTTCAGTTTTAACCCTATATCACCCCAACTAAGCTACCATTCAATGCAGAATTTCACTGGTAAAGTCATAGTCAATGTTTCCCAGTGATCAGACCATTGTAGCTACCATGGCGGTGCAAAAACCTCTCCTCGAATCACAGTCAATTTTCGAATTTTTAAGGCTATGTAGTTAAATCAATTTAGTTAAAATCAATTTTCTACGGCGATTTGAATCTGTCAAATAAGTTTAGAAATGTTGCCTTTATTGTTCTAATGAATAATTCGGGCTGAATAAGGTATCTTTGAAATCCTTTGGACATTGGGGTGTACATAGGCTTCTTAGCAAAAAATGAATTGCTCACTAATGTTTTTTGGCAAGCGAAGCTGCAATGGATTTCCAGTATAATAAATATATTATACATAAATACTTTTTTTTATCTATTAAGTTATGAAACACTTTTTTTTACTTTTATTATATAATTATACTGGATAAATTGGGGTCTACTTAAAAGTGGTTAGATGCTCACTGAAAAATAAAATCTAAACAGAAAAACTTATTTATACTAAATGTAAGTTATCAGTATTTAATCAATATTATGTATTATATCTTAATATATCTTACATAATCAGTGTGCAGTAAATAACCTTATACATGTATACATTTTTAGGTGTAATCTTATGTATGGCCATATACTGTATATTAGTAAATTGTATATTTTTCTGTTTTGTTTATTATTTTTTAACATTATTTATTCAAAAGATTATGCTGCAAAAAATTGTAAAAATTATGCAACTCTTAGATTTTTGAAAATTGTGGTTATGAACCGCAATCTCCCACATCATTTTCGTAGTTCACGCATGTATTCTCTACTTTATTCATTCAATACGTTAATCTAGAGCCTTTTCTCTCTCCATTTTAATAATTCTTTATTATTTTACTATACTTTTCATTTATATATCAAATACATTTTCACCCTCCCTCACTGAATAGTTCATATTTACTGCTAAAAACTAACCAATTATGCTATAATTAAGCAATACAATAGTGAGGACTAATAAGCAATGCTAGTAAACAGTGATAAATATAAGTTATTAAATAAAGTAAATGATTATTTTTTATATTAAAATTGTAATACAAATACATAAATAAAAAATAATAATATATCATATAAATTTGTTTCAAAATATAATATATTACTTTAATTCAATTTCTCTAAATAATATAAACGATAAAATTAAATTTTTTTAATAAACTATCACTATTATTTCAGCAAATAGTTGACCATTTGATAACAAATTTGAAGAGCATATTTCTATTATGTCATAATGATATATACCAAAATGAACAGAATCAATAAAAGTTGTACAAACATACATTAGTATCATTTTTACATATTATATAGCCCAAAACACTAAATTTTACATATTCAAGCTGTTACAAACATTTTCTTTTATCACTTATACAAACATATTTTTATTTTAAAATTAAACAACATAATGATACATTTTTTCCGATGGCTATACAAAATTTTTAATTATTAACTAAAATCAGTAGTTTTATAAAAAAAACTATTTTTATATATACATGTACATATATGGACAAAATAGATTATTATTAATAATTTGATCTCTCAATAATATGAATAATTATAAAATTTTATAATATTTTTATTTCACATATACCATAACTTAAGAATTAGCAGAATGAATTTTGTTTTATTTAAGAATTTGTTATTAAATAAAAAAATGTTATTCACTGATTGCAATTAATTTTTATTTGTTTTTTTCTAAATCTAAGCCATTATTTTAACCAAATTTGTCTATATAAATACTCTGATAAATTGTTATAGTCTAAGTTTAATACTTAATTTTATATTAGAGATATTAGTAAATACATTTAGTGGAGGCCCTATTACCCTGTTCTTAATTGTGAATTTTAATGAATGGTTTATCGTTTTACAATCTAAGACTTTAAAATGATTGTTGGACTATAAAATTTACTATATATATGCAGATTCTCCCTTAGTCATATTAGTCTGATTATGCTAGGTTTATGTAACCATAGTAACATTGTAACTCGGGAGTGCTTTCATTTTTTTTTAAAAATCACTACATAGATATATATATTTACTTACTTATTATAAATAGTATTTATTTTATAATAATTTTTATCACTATTTATCATTATCAAATGAAATATATGTAATATATTATACTCTGTATATTAAAATTATAATATGCAGTCTAAAAATAGTAATATTATGTTGATAATAATAATACTAGCAGTATCTTTTAATAATAGAAAGCTAGGGAGATTTTCTTTGTTTTTAACCAAGGATATAAGTATAAGAGCCATATCCATAAAGTTTTAGGATATACTGGAGGTATGACAGCATACAAAAATGTTAGAATTATTATGATTTGTTTTTTCAGCCCAAATTCAAAATTTCATATATAACAATGGCTAGACATTGAAAATAATTATATTTTATTAACTTCGCAAAACTTTCAAAATAAAGTGTCACTATAAGAAAAATGGATTTATTCTCAGTTTTATATTTTAGATAGCAGTACCATCACTGCTACAACACTCAACAAAGTATTTCATGATCATATAAAATAATACCATATAGATTACTCGTGTATCCATAGTAGGATGAGATTCCAATTAAGAAGTATTAACCACTTTGGTGGGTACTTCTTTCCTTGTAGCAGTTATGGTCCTGCTATCTTGTATATCAAATAGGCAGTTATTATTTTGTTGCATTTGTTTTGGATAGCAGTGATTCAAATTTTAGGTACAGAAGGGTGTATTGATATTTCAGTGCTGGCAATACACTCAGAATCTACTAGCGACCAGTAGGTTGGCCATATGTAAAATCTGGCAGTTTACCTGTGCTTTATGTCATCAATTGATTTTATCTAAATATGATAGTTAAGGCTATTCAGGTACATTCCTACACTCTCAGCTTTTGAGCGATGAATAAGCTTTTGGGCAGAGAGCTGAAGTAAAACTTTTGTAAGGATAATAACTGCCGTTTTTCAGGCAAGCCGTTTGTAGGGCCCAAAATTAAAAGAAACATATGTAAATAATAGTTAATTATGGGTGCAATGCTCGACATACTAACAAATCTGCTTATAATCTCATTGATATCAGTGTAACTCAATGTAAAAATGTACCAGTTCCGTTTTTGGGAATGCAGTGTATATCCTAAAACGTTTATGCACACTGCTATCATATCCATATTATACACTTCGTTTTCTTTATTATTGATATATACAAATGTACCAATTCATATCTCATATATTTCATATATCCTCATGGTTAGTATATTTAGAAATAGTTGTATATTACATATTTGTTGGTGGTCGAGGGTCGGGGTGGTCGTTATTTATCTGCTCCGACAGCTGGTCTGCCTTGGCTGCACTGAACAGTGGGACATCTGTCTGCAACCAGCAATTGGGCGCAGTTAGATCTTATTTGATGCGGGCAGAGGGCACGGTTGTCCTACAATATATCCCTAGTCAATATGGACTTCATAGAAATGATATTGCTGAGAGGGAAGCCAATGAGATAGCGGGTCACCTGCAGAACGATGTTGTGTCACATGACTCTGTCCCAGTGTCTTTCAGGGCGGCTAGGACCCTCATCAAGAGAGAAGTCAAGGATCCCAAATCGGTAAATGAGAATACTCACAGAGTATATTCGGCTGCGCCCAGGCCAGCGTGCCTGTCCCGACAGGCTGAGACGCTGATTGTTTGTCTCAGAAGCAGGCATTGCAGACTGCTCGCAACGTACCGATCTGGGTTGGACCATTGTCAAATCCACTAAGTCCCCATTGCGGAGAAGATGAGCTGAATCTGGAGTACTGGCTCCAGGTATGCCCTTCTCACCTAGGTCCGCCCGCGACTGCACGTGTTTAGGGGGGGGGGTCGCCTCTGTCTGTGCTGACAGAGGATCCCGTGTCGGTGGCTTTGTATCTGCGGGGGTGCCGCCTGATCCCATCCATCTCGCAACAACAGATGCTGGTTCCACCTCTTGTCACCTTTGTCAACATGTATAATACCCAATCTATTGCAATGTCGGTCTGAATGCTCCTCGTCGAACCTTTATTGTATGAATGAACTGATATAGCACTGAGGATATGGATATTTAGTACATTTGAGCCTGATAAGAGGATTACTGTTATCTGTCCAAGTGGAGCACTACCTTATGTTCGCCGACAATTGAGATTCAAATTGGTCTCATCCATCCAGATCTATTGTAGTTACTTGCTCGACATGCTGCTTCCTCTGATCTTTTGTTAGCATTGTTGTTCATTGGAGAAAATTTAACGAGGACGCTTTTCATAGTAATCAATTGCTCTTGTAGATATTTTTTAATTGCGCTATAGCACCATATATACCAAACCATTAGTAAATATTTTAGTTTTCTTTTAATAGATTCAGTGATACTTCTGGATCAGCCTCATTTAACGTGTATAGGTCCTGAATTTGATCTTATCATAAATTCCCATTTCTCCAACCCCGACGAGGTTGACGTACTTCTGTGCTTTTCTGAATCCCTGTATAGGCCGATTTTTAATTGATGTTTAAAAGTGGAACACATTATTTGACAAATCACCGTTTTCACAATCAACAATTCTTTTCAAAATATGACAAAACCAGACAAATCTAGATTGAAAGATGATGATGTTTCAATTTTCATATTCAAACGTGCCAATCGATTACGGTTAAAAATTAGTATTCTGAATGCTAAGTTAGTAATCTGCAACCAAAGATGAACTATTCAAACGCAAAGTTAAAAGGGTGTAGTAATTGCTCATTTAGATAGTCATTTAAATTTGAATGAGACTACAAATATAAGTCTGTCTGTCTGTCGGCTTCATCAGGAGTGATGTTGGCCGCCACAAGCCTGCCAAACAACCCCGCGCCACCGGACTTTGTCATCGCACGCTCTTATGTTGTCGATTAGGTCCATTCCTGTCCAATTTGTGATGTTCTCTGAGAAGGAAGTCATTGGCCTACCTCGTCTTCTTCTGCCCTCGATCTTGCCTTGCACCATGTTTC
>JAUYWV010132179.1:0-11056 GCA_032274565.1 Nematoplana nigrocapitula
ACAGTGATTGGCCACACTTGCTCTTCTCTCATGACTACCTCAACAGTGATTGGCCACACTTGCTCTTCTCTCATGACGACCTCAACAGTGATTGGCCACACTTGTTCTTCTCTCATGACCTCAACAGTGATTGGCCACATTTGCTCTTCTCTTATGACGACCTCAACAGTGATTGGCCACACTTGCTCTTCTCTCATGACTACCTCAACAGTGATTGGCCACACACTTGCTCTTCTCTCATGACTACCTCAACAGTGATTGGCCACACTTGCTCTACTGGTTTTCAGCTGTTGCAGCTCGCTGGCTTCGACTCACGGGGATCTCTGGGAAGCCTCCGGCGGGACGTGACGGTCACGCAGCAACCATGATCGATCATCGGCTCTACATCTTCGGCGGATATGTGGACGAGGTAGGTTGTGAGAGCTTCATCCCACTTCACGTAACTCCACTCGGATATGTGGACGAGGTAAATGGAGAGGGCCTCCATCTACTTCACATGACTCCTCTCTCAACATTCTTAGTAGTTGTACTTCAATTCCCTTGCCATTCGCTCACTTTGTATATAAATCCCCTCAACACTCCTCGATTTTGTACTGCAATCCCCTCAGCATTCCCTCTATTCGAAAGCCGGTTTCCTCTAAACTTTCGCTTTGTACTCTAATACCCTCGCCATTCCCTCATTACTCCCTCTATTTGTACCCCCGTTTCTTCAAAACTTGTCTTTGCACTTTAATTTCCTCTCCATTCCCTCTCTACGTACGCTAATTCTCTCAACATTCCCTCTCTTTGTAAGCCAGTTTCATCAAAACTTCTCTCTGCACTTTAATTCCCTCACTATTCCCTCTCTATGTAAGTCAATTCCTGCTATACTCCCTGTCTTTGTTTCTTCAAAACCCATGTCACCTGTCTTTAATTTCCTCTTTTCATATAGCAAATCCCTAAACACTCTCTATATATACTTCAGTTCCCTCAACATTCCCTCTCTTTGTAAGTGAGTTTCCTCTAAACTTGTCTCTCTATTTTGATGCCCTCACCATTCCTTCTTTTCCTATATCAAATCCCTCAATACTCCCGCTCTTCATGCGGCAATTCTCATTCTGTCTCCACGTACGTCAGTTCCCTCAACACTCCCTCTCTTTGTAAGCGTGTCTTTGTATTTTAATTCCCTCACCATTGCCTCTCTTCCTATATCTAACCTCTCAACACTCCCTTTCTGCATGTGTCAATTCCCTCACCATTCGCTCTCTTCCTATATCTAACCTCTCAACACTCCCTTTCGCGTGTGTCAATTCCCTCACCATTCGCTCTCTTCCTATATCAAACAACACTCCCTTTCTGCGTGTTTCAATTCCCTCACCATTCGCTTCTTCCTATATCAAACAACACTCCCTTTCTGCGTGTTTCAATTCCCTCACCATTCGCTTCTTCCTAAATCAAACAACACTCTCTTTCTGAGTGTGTCAATTCCCTCACCATTCGCTCTCTTCCTAAATCAAACAACACTCCCTTTCTGAGTGTGTCAATTCCCTCACCATTCCCTCTTATATCAAACTTCTCAACACTCCCTTTCTGCGTGTGTCAATTCTCTCACCATTCCCTCTCTTCCTATAGCAAATCCCTCAACACTCTTTCTACGTACACCAGTTCCCTCAACACTCCCTCTCTACATATGTCAGTTCACTCAACACTCCCTTTCTGTGTGTGTCAATTCCCTCACTATTCTCTCTCTTCCTATATCAAATCCCTCAACACTCCCTCTCTACGTACGCCAGTTCCCTCAACACTCCCTCTCTACGTACGTTATTTCCCTAACCATTCCCTCTCTTCACGTGTCAATTTCTTTATAATTCCCCCCACGTACATTATTTCCCTAATCACTCCCTCACTCCTCCCCCATTCAGTCCTCCTACTACGACGCCAGTCTGCACCAACTCGACACCGCCACCTGGCAGTGGATGCACCTACGGCCCACCACCGACTTGAAGCCCTGGCCTCGCGATTTCGCCTGTCTCTGCACAGTGAACGGCCGCCTGTTCCTCTACGGGGGCCGCTCGGACCGGGGCATGGCCATCCACACGGGCAGAGAGATGTACGACGCTCATCTGTGGGAGTGGAGAGTCCATGCCTCCGCCTGGGAGATAGTAGACAAGGCCACGGCGGAGAAGGCGATTGACGGGGGCCAGAGAGCCACCCCTCTAGCCAGGAGAAGTGCCTGCGTTTGTACGTCACACGATGTTACACCCTTGTTTGACCCAGCTCACTCCCCTGACTTGCACTCTGATCTACAGGGGGCTACAATAACGCGGTGTACGTGGCCTTCGGTCTCAACGGCCCCAAGATGGAGCATCTGAGTGACCTATGGCGCTTCGATCTCAGCTCGGGCAGTTGGCTGCAGTTGCACGGCCTCGGGATCAGCCGTCCTGGACCGCGCAGACGTGCTGTGGCCTGCCTCCACCCGCGGGAGGGATCGGTGTTTGTTTTCGGAGGGACCCGGCCCAAAGAGCAACGTCATCACCGAACTGTGGCGAGCTATCACAGCCATCACCAGCACCAGGGGGAGGAGGGTGCTGGCCAGGATGTGGTGCCCATGGATGCCCAGGGCGAGCATGGTGAGCGGGAGAATCCTGTACAACTGTTTCTGAGAGAGATGAGAGTGGAAATTGAGGGATAAGAGAGTGGAAATGGAGGGATAAGTGAGTGGAAATTGAGGGATAAGAGAGGGGAAGTGGAGAGATAAGGGAGTGGAAAGTAAGGGATAAGAGAGTGAAGTGGAGAGATAAGAGAATGGAAATTGAGGGATAAGAGAGGGGAAGTGGAGAGATAAGGGAGTGGAAAGTAAGGGGTGAGAGAGTGGAAGTGGGGAGATAAGAGAGTGAAAGTGGGGAGATAAGAAAGTGGACATTGAGGGATAAGAGAGGGGAAGTGGAGAGATAAGAGAGTGGAAATTGAAGGATAAGAGAGTGGAAGTGGAGAGATAAGATAGTGGAAATTGAAGGATAAGAGGGTGCAAATAGAGGGATAAGAGAGTGGAAATTGAGGGATACGAGAGTGGAAATAAATTGATAAGAGACTGGAAATAAATGGCCAAGAGAGTAAAAATAGATAGAATTAGTATTAGTACACGAATTTCGGGGATATACATAAATATGAATTTACGAATTTTAAAAGCAGAAGAATGTTGGCATTAAAACTACAGTCTATTTCGCTTAAACCGGACGCGCCTAATCCGGACGACTGCATAAAACGGACACTAAATAAAGAACCAATATTTCTTTGTATATCTATTCTGTTAAACGGTAAGTGTTAACCGGACGCCTTTCCAGGTATCAGACTCATTATTATTATGTATTCTATTTAGCTAGATGCGTAATCCGGACGCTTTCATTGTTGTAGAAAAACATCGATACAGTCCAGGAAATAGTAGCCGGCATTGTGCATCGCGTAAAATGATGCTTTCATTTGTCTAGAAAAATCAATATGGCCAGGGAGATAATAGCATAATAATGACGTGCTGTGTCAGGAGGTGGTACGAGGGTTAGAAGCAGACGTCCATTATTGACTTATTTAAATGACTATATTTGCGCTTTTAAGATAACATTACGATTGTTCAATTTTTTTCTTCAATACACATTGCTATAACATGGTTTTCCTTGCTTTTCTATAAACCGGACGATTTTCGGAGATTTATGGGTGTCCGGTTTGAGCGGAGTAGACTGTATATGGGCTTTTCTTCATCATCTGCTTCTTCTTCTTCTGCTCACACCACGTCTTGCCCCGGGGCTCCGGGGATATTGACGGGATCGAGTGGGGGCTCCACCCGACCCACCCTCCGCAAGTACTTGACGACATCTGTCGGTTTTCCGAGGGCTTCAGCCATGGTTGCTGTATGCCCCCAAAGGTCAGCTCGAGCCCACCCCCAAGCTGGACAGGCGAGTAGAAGGTGTTCTGCCGTTTCTTCTGTTGGTGGACCGCAGACGTCACAGAACGGTGATGCAACTTGGCGCTCCAAAGGTCTCTCCTCCATCCCGCATGCCTCTTATCTGCATCGCATCGTCCGCCCTTCGCAGGGGACCCCGTTCGTTTTATTATGCACTGTTCGCCTCTTTCGACTCGTTGCCTCTCCAATCTTGCCCCCCTCTCCACAATCGTCTTCAACTCTCCTGGTCTGGTCACTATCTTTTGATTCTATATGAGTGAATCTTTTGTTTTTCTCTCTCTCTGACAGACGCATGTCACCTGTCGCGCAATGGGCTTATGATTTCTACGGGGAAAATACTATAGAGGCCCACGTATGCATTAACCCATGTCAAAACAACAACAAAAATATTAAATGTACGCGTGTTTTGGTAAATATTGCAGAAATATAAATTTGTACAATTGACAATCAATATTGTTTGTTGAATGTACAATAGATCAGTATAAACACACATTGGAAATATTGCTAATAATCGATAGAAGGTAATTCTGCATTTTCCCGTCATCACATCTTCCGATTATTGTAATCATTATCAACCAAACATCTTCCGATTATTGTAATCATCATCAACCAAACATCTTTCGATTAGTGGAAATTTAATTTTAAAACTTCTCTGAACTGCTTCTTAGATGGATATTGTGAGAACCTAAGTTTGCATTATATGACACTAGCTGGCATACCCGGCGTTGCCCGGGGGGAAATGAATGCTTCATGGCTGATATAATTAATTTCGCAAATGAATCTCTTTTGGCGCACTACCCGTGTTCTACGGGTGGAAAACAATGGTGCATTAAAGTACTTCTCGCTACCATCGATTAACACATAACAGCAATCAAAGAAACTTAACAAAAAGCATAACCAATACATACTACAGCTGCCAGATTCCATTTCGCCATTCTGTAATATACTGATATAGCATTGCAGCAATCGCCTATTACAGAATTCAAACTCCCAATTCTGTAGTATCGATTATTAGTAATAACATTTTTTAAAGTTTTGTCTGCAACTACTACTACTGTATATAGATAATTATTTTAAATACATTTTTTATCTTTTATTAATTATTTTATAATAGTCTAGAAAGAAAAGCAGGAGGGGAGAGAGAGGCACTGTACTTTATATACATTATATAAAGATGTACTCTTGTTTGCACTAGTGTATATATAATTACTATTATTCTAACTACGACTCCTATCCACACAGAGATTGTAGATTAATATTTTTAGATTCTGCAACTGTTCAGAAGTTCTTTACGAAGCATAAATATATCAATAAATCTATAGGTGAAGTACGTAGAAATTGTGTGATTTATAGACTAAGTATTTACAAACCAAATCAACACTCAGGACAAGCAGTCGTTTTTAATCCTCTTTGATGAGAAGGTAATTGGCAGGTTTCTTTTGACTTAATAGATAAGAAGCACAATTTTGTTATTTGCTATCAAAGCCATTGCTACTGTATATAGAACATATTATCCACCAACAAAATTGTACTTATTTTCTTAGAAATAAGGAAGTCAGCCAATATGGACAAATACGGAAGCGAAAGCGATATAATTCGTACAACGATATTGTGTACTTTATTGATTTTTGTTACTATACAAGTATAGGGGACGCCTATCTATAGTGGACCCCATATGGGAAATGTCCCGGTTTTTCGGTGGGTCAGTCCTCCGTTGAGTGTTACCCAGGCTTACTGCTGCACTTCAGCACGTTAAATTAGCGTTAGCTGTCATCCAATAGCATGCGGGAGCAGCTTGAGATTGTCTACTACTCGATGAGACTTATGAAGAACCTACATACCTTATTGAGGAGACCTGGAGTGCATAGCAGCAGCTGTTCCTCGGTATGCATGCGATTAGTTGTATAGTTTGTTTGAAAAAATGGTGTTTTTGTGTGAAATATGCAGCATAATTTAAAATGTGAAACCTGGTTTTTCTTTCTCCCAATTTCTTCACAGATATCGTCAAGCCCAGTTGTCTCGCGGAAGTCCTGCCTACCATTCCCTTAGGTAGCTATCCAGAATGACCGAACGTCGGTTCCCACTGCTACGCCCAGCTACCGTGTACCACCACTATACACACACTACAATTTGTAGTAGCAGCCGCGCTATTCTTACCGCTAGCCGATGTGCACTCTCATTCTGCCTTCCCTTCCGAACTACTTCCTTTGTGTACTAGCCAGCCGGCTCTGTAATCGACTGACATAATCATATAGCTTTATCACCCATCGCCCTCTCTCTTCGACCAGTCCCCTTTCTACTCACTCACTCACTTCTGCATATGGACGGCATGCCAGCATCCATACTTTTTCTGCATTTAACTAAACTACTATTGTCTTGTCTGACTCGACGGTGTGCCAATTGCTTTGATGCACTTAACAGCTCGGTGGGGGGTCTCAGTATATAAATTTTTCTCCATGCAAGACGGTGGCTGATTTTGGTACTACTACTACTATTAGTTGCCTGCCTTTTGATAGCCGACTACATACTACAGTAGTTACTGCTTTTATCGTACTTTTATTCTTCACTTGTGATGGCCTGTGTTTGCAGCATCTACGTATACTAATAATTTATAATCTGCACTGCGATCGTAGTGTGTAGAAGTGCACCAGTTTCGATTTGGTGGTCAGCGCGGTTTTTCGGTGTAAGACAAATATAAAAAAACAGCGATTTTATCTGTGCCACCTTACTTTTATAGCTTTTTGTATAT
The DNA here is from genome assembly GCA_032274565.1 of Nematoplana nigrocapitula. Lineage (NCBI taxonomy): Eukaryota > Metazoa > Platyhelminthes > Proseriata > Nematoplanidae > Nematoplana > Nematoplana nigrocapitula. The sequence goes on from JAUYWV010132179.1 coordinate 6,687, forward strand.
GCTTACTACTTGTTATAAATTTAAGTAGTATATTAAATTTTATTGAAAACCCGGCACTACAGAAAAACCCTAATTTGAACACAACTCAAACCGATTTTAATAATGTATGAAATACGAAGTAACTCTTCTCCAAAGGAGTTAAACTTTGTCCCAGTTTACCCTTAAATAATAGGTGCATCTTTTCTTGATTTACTAGTGTAGAGCGTACTACTCACTAAATATAAGTAATTAGTATGTACTAATTTATCCCAATTTTTGAAGTTTTGAGAATTACTTAGTAAGCAAGCATGTCTTGAGATTTCTTTCGGCGATGTTTTCTCAAATTCTCACAATTATACTGCAGTTAGCAATGATATACTTATAGTCTCCTCAACCGATAAGGGGAGCATGTCCACGAGGTGACGTGGATTACTAGTATTACATACTACATTCACAACTAATGTAATTAAACATCATTCCGAGCAGTCTGACCATAATACAACTTCCTGTACATCTAAATTGTAAATGCTTTAAACGACTATCAACTCATGCGCTCTATTTCGCATAAATATGATTATGGCTTTGACGGGAGGCTGGCTACAGTACTGAAAATGACCTTTTGATTTCATTATTATCGATTGTGCAAATTGACAATGTGTACGAAGTCTCATAATTTTAACATGATTGGTGTTTTTCTTCAGCAAGAGCAATTATTATTAGGCGCCTATGTGAAGCCTACTGCTGTTGACAGAGAATGCAGAAGTCAATTTGTGATCGATTTATACTAGAACTCTGAAATAAAAAAATAACGCGATAGAGTAACGGCAGCTATAAGAAAACTTGTTGGTGGTGTTTTAGCCTGAGGATTTAACTCTTATTTGCTCTTACATTGATACAAAGCAGTTAGTCATTTTTCACAGTGAAGAAGTAAAAGGCAAAGAAGAAGCTGATAGAGTAGACGCGGGAAAACATGAAGATGTGGAAGGAAGACGTTTAGTAGCAGGGCTTCTTGTGGCGGAGTGTCCTGCTCTGGCAGGAAGACAACGTGCAGTATTCCTCCTTGACCCGAGTTAGAATAGGTTTATGCTCATCTGAGACTACGGCCATATCAGTATCTTCCTGGGTCGCACGACTCAAAGCGTCTGTGACTGCGTTTTCAGAGCCCTTCTTGTCAGATATTTTAATATCGTACTCTTGAAGGGCCTTCTGCCAGCGAGCTTGTCTTGCATTGTGAGACTTGTCAGTGAGAATAGTGAATTTCGCGCAGAGAAGATAGGGTCAAAATCGACGAACAGTAGAATACAGTGCTAGAAACTCCCTGTCTGTAGTACTGTAATTGCGTTGTGCAGGCTGGAGTTTGCAACTGTAATAAGATGGTCCTTTGTCTTGGTATAACACCCCAGCAACCGCGTACTCACTTGCATCTACATCAAGAAAAAATGGGCTATTAAAATCTGGCAAGACAAGAACGTCGGCAGACGTAAAAGCATCTTTAAGTTGATGAAATGTTAATTCAACTTTTGCAGAATTCTCGTGCCATGTCGTGGTATACCTTTTTGCAGCCTTGCAAAATGTTAGCTTTAGGAAGCTGGCTTAGTCGATTAATCACGTCCGCCAATGGAAGATTGAGCATAACGACACGTAATTCAGGATTTAACTGTTCCAAAAGATGTTCAGTTATTAACTGATCTTTCGCCTCTTTACCTTTTAAAAAGAATAACTTTGAACGAAGCCTTTCCACGTAAGCTGCAAGTGTTAAATCGTCGGCGTCCCACTTTGAAGCCATAAAATCAGACAGGGGATAAGCTGGTTGTGTTCGAATTTTGAACGCGGTCTTGATTTTTTCCATTGCGGATGACACCGTAGTCCGGCCATCGAATTGTAGCCCCATGTTCGTCGACGCAATAACATATTTAAGGTACTTCAAACCTTTTTCTCTATCGTCAGCATTCACAACGAGTTCCCAAAAAGCCAAAAACATAGTTCCATCGCGACACCAGTAAAGTGTAGATTTTCATAAAATAACTATATTGATTCAAACACAGAATAACTGAATTACCACAAGCGAATTAACAATGTCACACGTTCTAAGCTCAGCGTGTACCATGTGACAAGCTGTCCTTAGCGAGAGTAGAGTTCACTTATGCGTTAGTCGTCGCTATCGGTCGACCGGCATCGTCACTGCCTTGTTTAGCCATCTAGGTCTTCGCGAATTCTCTTTCCTGCTAGTCGAACAAGCAGACACACCCATGGACACACCTGCTAACTGGTGTAGTGGTAGCCAGTTAAGCAGGGAGGTGCAATGTCAGACCACCGGGAGTGGTGTACCGACCCCTAATAAGACTTGTAAAATAAATAAGTTTGAACGGCAAAAATGGTCTGACAAAACCCGGGGAATCTATAGTAATTACATTGCTAATTCGTAGTAACTGTAATTTGATTGATCTGTCTGCTAAATATTTTAATCAATTTACTTACTACTTTAAGTAGTATTGTGAAATATTAGATATTTGTAAAGTTGACATCCGCACGGAAAGCGCCCTATAAATAAAAAAACTTTTCCTTTCGTAGAATTAATTGTCTCAGTTTTGTTTTCCCTGTGTATTGGTACTGTATATATTATTTAGTAATTATTCTGTTCGTTGTAAGATAAGAGCAAGCCATGTGCGAGTATTTGTTCATTGTTTATATTTTTCCAGTCTTATTTTCAATGACATTAAACGTTCGCTTCTTGATTGATTGGTTTAGGTCTGTGCCGTCGTTATGAACAGTGGAAAACCGGCGACCAAAAATGAAATTGAACTTTATCGAGTTTTGGAAAAAGCGATACTTCTACAGTATTATCCCTCCTTTCTAGCCAAAGGTAAGCTGATTCGAGGTTTGGATTCTGTTCACTTCACTTCAGAAGCCTTAGCCCCTTTTCAGTGGTGTGACCATCTTCCTCGCATTGTTAAATTTCATGCTTTTTATTTTCATTCGTATGGGTGCCACAGGTTCCGTTTTGAGGATTGGTTTTAGGCCCTTTGAGACTAGCAAAACTATGCGTCATTTTTTTACCTGATCTTTGTAAGCGATCTTGGAAATTGAATTACACTGAAATTATAAAGGTGAAATAGTGATTGTAATTTGCGACAAAATGCCAAAGAAAAGAAAATCAACTAATGGCTCGTCTTAAAAGCAATTGCGTGTAAACATGCCGCGCACGCGTCTGCGAAACCCTCGCACATCGCAATGTTTTCAAACAATTAGACGCTGCACGAATGTCTGAAGCCCGCTTCACTGAAATAACCGCGTAGTGCGCTGTCTGTCATTGAGCAATCGCTATGGGAGCCACAGGTTTCGTTTTTTGTGTCGTTTTAGACACTTTTTAAGACTGTCAAATCTTTACGTAATTTTATACCTGTTTTTGATATGCGATCTGTAATGCTTCCGTGGAAATGGTGACAGCATTCGATTAGAACATTTATTGCAAGTGATATTTCTTTGGTTACATTCCGAGCTAGCGGACGCGTTTAGTATTTTAGTTTCAGTTAATATTATACTACTCGCAGTAGTATCGCCATCCTGAAAAATTGAATTTATAGACGAATACCTAAAGACTGCCAAAATTATTTATTAAAATGTTTTTTTCCCACTAATTTGAGATTGGTTTTAGTTGAGCAGGCGAAGCGAGCACGCCTGATTGGAGATAGTAACTCTCTTGCTCTGGGCATTTTGTTGGCATTGCTGCATCTATTGACCCTCTGTGCAGGCGGTGACGACGTCTCCCAGCTCTACGATGCCAGCGACAGAGAATTTTCGGAGATCATGGATCTGGTGGGGATGTCGGAAAAGCCGTTGCACATCCGGCGTCTGCAGAAGGTACTGCTCGAGTGGAAGAAGGCGCCCGATCACTTTTTGATTCCAATCCACTCCAGCGAACCGCAGCACCAACAGGAGTATCCATCGCCAGGGGCACCCGGCAGAACGGTCGTGGAGAGTGTGTTCCGCCATCAGCCTTCGCCCTGCAGCAGTACAACGGTAGGAGGGCAAATTGTGATGTTTTTGAGCTTAGAATGAAACAGGGATCGCAGAATTAGTGGGAAGTGAGGAGAGAGTGATAAGATGGTGGACGTGAGAAAAGAAAGGAGGGATTAGGGGACGTGAGAAAAGAAAGGAGGGATAGGGGACGTGAGAGGAGAGGAGGGATAGTGGACTTGAGAGGAGAGAAGTAGGGGATAGGGTACGTGAGAGGAAAGAGAGAGGGGGTAGGGGACGTGAGGGGAGAGAGGGAGAGGATAGGGGACGTGAGAAAAGAAAGGAGGGATAGGGGACGTTAGAGGAGAGGAGGGATAGGGGACTTGAGAGGAGAGAAGTAGGGGATAGGGTACGTGAGAGGAAAGAGAGAGGGG
>JAUYWV010132190.1:0-11056 GCA_032274565.1 Nematoplana nigrocapitula
CAACTCCCGGTGGATCTCCCTCACCTAATCCTTCACTGTCCCTCCCATCATTTCGCCCGTCTTTCCTGTATAGGTGACAAGCCTTCCCTCGGGATCCTGGCGGAGGAGATCGGGGTGCTGACGCACCCAACCGGGAATAATAATAAGAAGAGGTCATGAAGGCTAAAAACGGTGTGAAATGGACATTTCGGGACGAAGGCGGCCGGACCGTTAGTGCCAGTAACCCGAAACTTTGCATGAGTGACCCCCTCAGCAATGTTGGTAATATAGGGGGAGATAGGTCGACCTCCGAGGTCGGGGTCGAGGTCAAGGTGGCTAAAAGCGGTGTGAAATGGCCGTTTTGGGCAGAAAGAAGCCTCTCACAAAAGACTAGGGCAGGGTTAGGATTACGCATGTGCCCTATTCCATTGCTCAGCAACGCGGCTTCCCACTGCTAGTATTCTAATGAAACTCGAGCAGATCTTCAGGGATGCTATTATCGTCGGCCATCATGAGATGAATAAACTGCGGTAGATGCTCTCAAAAGTCAGTCTCTCTGAAATGAACTTAATTCATCAATTCTTATGTTTTTATCGATTTGAATTTCCCGCAACGTTCATTTGCAAAACTGGAAGGTTTAAATGAAAAACGGTGCTTCACAACTGTACATGCCTACGTGTGACGAATCATAACCGTATTAGATATTTTATTTGACCAGTAGTAATATGTGATACCCTTCCATTATTTTACTCATTTTATAAGACACCCTCCTCTGAGTGAGTTTATAAAAAACAGAACATTTTTAGACAAGAAAAATGACTGACTGTCCGACGAAAACAAAAAGTATTACAACAATGTTTTCTTTTTCAGCTTCACATACGGATACGGAATTAAACAAATGAATGTAATTAGAAAAAGGTGGTGGGATGAACACGTATTGACACTGCAAATGTAATTTGTTGTCATAAGAGAAAATGAACGAATGTGCTTTATCAATCATATATTGGCCGACGCGTTTCGGTGAAGAGATCACCTTCTTCAGGGCACGGATAAAAAATACTGAGCAGTAATAATGAAAAAAGTTAAATAAATATACATAGGATGCCTGCACAAAGGAGTAGCTGTTATAGCTTTAAAAACAGTTCTGTCGAAGATTGATTTTCTTTTGATTGCAATTGATTCGGTGATGCGAGGGTGTTTTGTCTTGAATAGGATTGTGAAGTTCTCACCACGGCCAGGATGCACGTGGGTGAAAATCTCACTGCCTGAGTGCTGAGCGCGGAGGTGTTCGCCGATTCGGGTAGTTAGAAGCGGAGACGTCTCACCGATGTAACGGGATGGACACCGCTCACATTGGAAAATGTAGACAAGGTTATAGGCTAGAGCGACTGGCACTGGGTCTTTAGTTTTGAAAATATTGATAGTTTTAAGAGTAGAGAAACTAACGAAAAGCCTGTCGTCTGTCCTGAGCAATACAATTTAATAGTTGTTTTTCACCTTTTTCTATGTACCGTAATTAACTTTCCAAACATGCTTATTGATGATAGGGGTTTCTCTCGATTGGTTAGCACTTACATTTTGTTCTACACGGTTTTTAACTTGATTAATAATGGTAGACGAGTATCCCCTTTTCTGGAAAATATCGATAATTTTAAGACAATAGCTTCATGGTATAATGTCTCGTCGGAACAAATATGTTTAGCTCTATAAAATAAGCATCGCATCGCGGCTGTTTTATAACGAAAAGGAGCATAGGAACTAACGAGAATATAACATCCGGTGTTTGTGTCTTTAAGATGCCAACTGATTTCGATAGGATAATTAGTTCTTTTAACCAAAGTGTCGAGAAAAGTAATACACGAGTTGTCTTCGTACTCAATAGTAAATTGTAGGCTTGGGTAGTGATTGTTCAAGAAAACCAGAAAATTATCAGCATCCTCCTTATTGTTAAAACAAGCAAAAATGTCGTCCACGTACCGAGAGTAAAATAAGGGATTGGTCGAAGAGAGATTCGTGAATTGCGATTCTATCATATGCAGAAGAAAGGAAGCCATAGTCTACCAAGACACGAGCCCATGGTCATGCCATCGTTCTGAGTATATACTGTAGTTGGTTAGCGAAGGAAAACAACGTATTTTTACAGGACAGGTGGAGTAATTCACTGAGGGTGGTTTTACTGAATGGAAGGAGGGTCTCGTCGAGCATAGAGATGATGTGATCTATCATTTCACTGACTGGGATATTGGTAAAAAGAGAAATGACATCAAACTTACACAAACATAATCGCGAGGGGGAGAGACATTTTTCAACCGTTCAACAAATTCAAAAGTGTCCTCAACACTGTAATCTGAAGGAATGAAGGGCTTGAGAAGAGCATCTAGGAATTTTGAAGTTTTGAAATGTAAGTGTTATTCATGCTTAGAATGGGTCTATAAGGAGGATCATTTGCGTTTTTATGAATTTTTGGCAAACCATATAAACGAGCAGGTTGGGAACCAATACTCCTAATCCTCTGGTAAATTTCATTAGTAATATTGTTACTATTTGTGAGTTTGAGTAATTTTCGGTTGAATCTCTCTTCAGCTACAATGAAAGGGTTTTTCTTACAGTGAAATATTAAATTTGGAATTATCACTGTGAATTGTGGACATTTTGCGAATATAATTAGCTCTACTATCGACGACGATACCATTACCTTTTGCAAATTTAGCGATGTAAAGGTCTTGCTTCTTAGCAAGATTACGGAAGGATTCTAATTTTGCGCTATAAGTTATGCGGAAAGGATTTAGCCTTAGAAAAATAAGATTTAAATATCGAACGCATTCGGGAAATTAAATCAGATTCATTATCATATGGAAACGCTTTGCTATATTTAAGTTTAGAGAAAGTAGCCTCAGCTTCAGTTTTAGTTTCGAGCATATTAATAAGGCTTGGCCAACTCATAGAAAAACCAAGGGCCAGAGCATCAAGCTCTTCCACAGACAAGCTATACGTACTACCAGAAATATTGATCACATTGTTAGAGAGATTAGTACAAGGGATTCTGTTGTCAATTAGAGATTTTAGCTTGCCTATAAGTGCAAGGAGTTTTCTATATTCTTTCTTATTTTTCTCAACTTCCTCCATCAATGCCCCCTTGATCTCTTGAAGAGGTTTCTTCAAACATTTCGCTATGGAATGCATGATACAATAGCCGTCTATAGGAGAATGATGAATGGTGGTAGAATGTTGTTTGAGAAAATTGGCCATTTGTGTATCAATAGTGCAAAATTCTTTGTCAGCAAGCACTTGATTCAAAGTTCCAATTAGTTCATTGATTCCGGCTTCTTTCAGATTGGCCAACCTTTGTTCGTCTTGATCATTGGATTTGAAAGACGCGTTGTTGTTTTCAGTCTTCATTTGGTCGAATAAAATAGTGAGTACAATCGGCTATACTGATTGAGGTCGGATTAGATAATGTAGGGAAAGGCATTCCTTTCCTTTATATTCAGTAGCTTCTTCCTCTCTGAGTATCACTTTGATATGGTTGATAGCAGTAGTATAAATTGATACCGCGACAAGATTACTAGAAAGCTGTTTTTGCATGATCTTATTACGTCATTCAAATCTGATTGGTTAAAATTGAGATGACGGACTTACCTCCGATAACAAGTATGCTATTTTGTGCGACGAACAGACTTCTGTTGAATTATTTAATCAGGATATTTTGAAAAATATATGATAGCATTAAAACGGAAAATTTGTATTGAATTCATTTGTTCTGAAATAATCTTGTTTGTGAATGTAATGTAAACTACAGATATAAATCTAAGTTCTTGTCAATGAGATATCACACATAAATCATGTGTGTTTTAGTATATTTTGTCGTTGTATGTGATAATTTTCTGGCTATCTGTATGCGTGTAAATCAGAACGATACAATATTTTCTTGGTGTAATGTTTATTTTACTTTACAAGAAAACATATGTAGCGTTTGGAATAGCATTTAAATGTGACGATGGTTTACTTCAATGATTTATCGTTCTTACAATGTTGACCTCTCCAAAAGTGTGCAAAAGACACAGTGAACAGTAGACTCAGTAGTTGAGCGCCATGCTTCAAGGGAATTTTGCCCCATTAAGCTCGAATCTCCTCCACACAATGGACTATCAAAAGTATTAAAATGGAGTAGCGTTGCAGTTGGTCTTTCAAAAACTTATGTCTGACGTAATGTGTGAAATTTCTGGTAACCCAGACGCCTGATATCACCGCCGTATCACTACAATCATCTAAAACCTTCTGCACACGAAGAACATCTGCCTTCTAAGGAAATATCCTCAAAGACTCTGCCGGAAACCCTGTTCCGCCAACTCCGATTGCTTTCAATATGACCTTATAAATTACATATTTGTAGTTTTGTTAGTATCTAAAGATTGTCGAAAGGTTGATATAAGTTCATCTTTAATTCATCGACACAAGTTCCGATAGGATTGTCATTAGAAAACACTTGCGATTTTTAAAAACACGAAACTCTAGACTAAATCCAATGAACAAATCTCGACAGTCGTCAACGAAATTAAAAAAAATAATTGTTTTAATCATTAAAAGAGTAAGAGAAAGTTGTATTAATATGAGTGTCAAAGTGAAACTAAAAACTGTTTTGTCATACAGTACAGGGCGCCAGCTGGTGGTTTTGTTTGAATGTGATTTTGTCTGATTGTTATTCTGCAAATTTTGTGAAGCTAAATAAATATTTTAGGTTTGCTGTGATTTGATATTATGTTTTGATTTCAGCGTAAAATTATTTTCAGTGTAATGTAATGAGTTTGTGTTTTTTATTTTTTATTTTTTCTGTGGTCTGTTCTGTTCATGTGAAGACATTGCTCTTGTATCATTGATTGTAGAAACGAGAAAGATTTATGAATCTCATTATTACGCAGTTAGAAGAAAAACGCGAAATTACATGGCCAATAACTTTTATGAAGAATGCGGATTTAGACATTTCGGCTTGATTTATTGTTATTTGATATTTATAATAAATTTATTACATTTTTAAGTGCTCTTTATTCTTTGCTTCCTATGAGAAATTGTACTTGAGGTTTCATGCAGTTAACGTTGGTGTATATCAGGCCAAAAGGAAATCGCTTGTTTTCATATTGTATCTCTTTATTGAGTTTGTTCATTTAGTCTTCTGTGAATCAAGTTGCGCGAATACTATACTCCTTTTAACACCGTTTCATATAAAATTGAGTTGAGTGAAAAACCCATATTGAGCGTATATGTTTATTTTCTAACAACACACATGGACAAGTATATATAAATTGCTATAATAAATACTAGGGAGAATTGAAGTTCTGCCATCTGAACTGATCCCTCATTTCTTTCGTTTTCCATGCTTTGGTTTTCTTCATCACTGGCTTTTTCTCCTTCTTCATTGCGCTGACTAGAAAGTTTGTTTTCTCCCGAACCAGTAATAATGGCATTGTAATGTACTCCCGACTCTGTTCGGTGTAGCACAATTGGAGTTGGTGGATATTGGTGGCCACTGTTTTCCACGAAATGAGATACCATCTGTACTTGAAATGAATAGCCGGACGAACTCTCTCTGATTACGTAACAGATAAGATTGAGTTGGCGACACAACATTGGGATGACCAAGTCGACCACGTCCTGATTGAAATTGTATGACTTGAGGTAAGACTCGAGTTGCGTTTCAAGCGTTTCGCCAAGGAGTTCTCTATATTCTTTCTTATTTTTCTCAACTTCCTCCATCAATGCCCCCTTGATCTCTTGAAGAGGTTTGTTCAAACATTTCGCTATGGAATGCATGATGCAATGGCCGTCCATAGGAGAATGATGAATGGTGGTAGAATTATGTTTGAGAAAATTGGCCATTTGTGTATCGATAGTGCAAAATTCTTTGTCAGCAAGAACTTGATTCAAAGTTCCAATTAGTTCAGTGATTCCGGCTTCTTTCTGATTGGCCAACCTTTGTTCGTCTTGATCATTGGATTTGAAAGACGCGTTGTTGTTTTCTGTCTTCATTTGGTCGAATGAAATAGTGAGTACAATCGGCTATACTGATTGAGGTCGGATTAGATAATGTAGGGAAAGGCATTCCTTTCCTTTATATTCAGTAGCTTCTTCCTCTCTGAGTATCACTTTGATATGGTTGATAGCAGTAGTATAAATTGATACCGCGACAAGATTACTAGAAAGCTGTTTTTGCATGATCTTATTACGTCATTCAAATCTGATTGGTTAAAATTGAGATGACGGACTTACCTCCGATAACAAGTATGCTATTTTGTGCGACGAACAGACTTCTGTTGAATTATTTAATCAGGATATTTTGAAAAATATATGATAGCATTAAAACGGAAAATTTGTATTGAATTCATTTGTTCTGAAATAATCTTGTTTGTGAATGTAATGTAAACTACAGATATAAATCTAAGTTCTTGTCAATGAGATATCACACATAACGCCTGATATCACCGCCTTCTCACTACAATCTTCTAAAACCTTCGGCACACGGAGAACATCTGCCTTCTAAGGAAATGTCCTCAAAGACGCTGCCGAAACCCTGTTCCGCCAACTCCGAATGCTTTCAATATGACCTTATAAATTACATATTTGTAGTTTTGTAAGTATCTCAAGGATTGTCGAAAGGTTGATATAAGTTCATCTTTTATTCATCAACACAACTGCCAATATAGGATTGTCTGTAGAAAACACTGGCGTTCGTTAATTTTGTCTTCTATGACTCAAATGGCCCCATTACTCACCTTTCCTCCAGAAGTATCTGGCATTTTTTGGTTTTATACGATAACTATATGAACATGCTTTATTCGACGGAAACTCAAGAAACGATATTACATACTGTATATAAGTTATCTGGCTAAAAAAAATACCATCCTAAGGGAACAAATCGGCGACATCGTCACACCAGTTGACTTTCAACACAATTACTTGTAATTCGAAGCTACAAATTGCACACCCAAAGACAATATTGAATATGTTTCCAACATAATACATCTAATAAAGAGGAGAGTATTGTTTAAATTAGAGGATTTGCTTATATTTTATATCAGTCAAAATATTATTACTCCGAGACAATTTTCTTTAATTCTTTTAGTAAATTTGAAATTTGTGAGCGCTGTGAATGTTATATATATATATTGTTATAAATTTATAAATTATCTAGAAGATAGCAGTTGCGGAATTATCTATCGGCCTTTGATTTTATAGGTTTTGCTTCATTCGATGAATTTTTTTTTACATTACGCACGCAGTGAATCGTGAATATCTGCAAATATTAGTTAGATTTCATTAAAAAATCAGTTATTTACTCTCCACGTTTGCATCTGCGTGTGTGTTTACATTTTCCAAAGGTTCGGTCCAGTAGTTTCAGAGTAGTGTCAAAACGAACATACATAGCAACATATACAGTATGTCTACGTTATTATTATTATTATTATTATTATATTCACAAGTTACAGATAATACTGAAAGCATTAAAACTATAAATTGAGGCATCTCCTCCGGAATTCGTCTCTGTCAAGTCTTTTGACTTATTCAAAGGAAGAAAGTCCGATGGATCGGATGTCGCCTCAGGGATTTCGGCGAGTTTGTCCTTGTCGACATTGTACTGTTGGTGGAAAGGAGAGAATCAAGGCCAGTGGAGTGTCTTGACTTCCTCTGACTATATGGCCAAGAAAACGAAGACGTTGCTGTCGGAGTGTGGTTGATAGCGGAGGAATTCTGTGGAAGGTACGACGATGGAGCTTCTCGTTTGAGAGTCTTGATGGAAAAACTATTCCAAGTGCGAATCGTAGAAGGGCCCTGTGGCTCGCATTGATCTGTCTCTCGCGGGTCTGGGACATTGGAATACTTTCAGCGCCGTACATTAGGACTGACTCCACAGTTGCGCTGAAGAGTTATAATTTCAGATCGTCAGTGGCAGTCGAAAAGAAGATTGGGCACAGGGCTACAGCAGCTGTCCATGCGAGTGACCGACGATTGCGAAGGAGGATATCAGGGTCGAATATATATACGTTTAATCTTTTCCGGAGAACGTAGGCGTCTTCTTCTAGTAAGGCTCAGCGAAGGACAAGATCCAGGAGGACAAAGAATATAAAAGGGGAAAGGGTATCGCCTTGTAACACTCCGGAGGTTGTCGTCAATGTTTCGGCCGGGCCGTGGGATGTACGCACACAGGCAGACGTGCCGACATAGAGGTTCATAACTGCCTCAGACAAAGATGGTGGAACGTTGTAAACGGCTAAAGCAAATGGGATAGCAGCTCTAGACACCGAGTAGAAAGCCATTTTGAAATCGTCAAAAACTACGGTGATCGCTTGTTGGTGTGTACGACAGTCATCAACAATTGTTCGTAAAGCCATTATCTACTCAGTTGTGGATCTGTTAGGTCTGAACACGCTCTGATGCGGTAGAAGAAAGGGGTCTATAACAAGTCTGAGGCGATTCAACAAAATTCTGTTCAATAGTTTAGCGCTCGTGCACATAAGGGATATTCCCCTTTGGTTGTCCAAGGCAGTGGAGTTGCCGATTTCGACGGTAAGTCATACAGCTGGAACGTGATAATGAGCATTGGCATGGTCTAGTTGTGTCGCAGAGTTCAACACATTGCATACAACTGGTAGAAGATTATGGAGTTTTAGGACAATCGGAGGAATACCATCTGGACCTGGAGACCCTTCAGGTCTCATTGCATGAAGAGCTTTTCGTGTTTCTTCTAAAGTTATCAGACCAATGACAAAGTCGCTGGTTGAAGGTCTCTGGAAGTCTGGAGGTTGTAGGAGAGGCAAGGTTGGTTCAGGAGTGTTAAGAACTCGACTGTAATGAGATATTTGTAGTTCTTTTCGGTAAGGAATTGAGGTCGCTGCTACTACGGTGTTTGCCTTTCGTTTGCGTCCAGTGATGATGTTAATTTGTTTCCAGGTTTCTGATGATTTCCCGTTGTCGTGAGCAGATTGAATCTGAGAAATGGCCGCTTCGACAGCTGTGGTCGCTTGGATGGCATGTGCCGAGGAGAGCTCTATAAGGTCCTTTGTATAACTTCGGGAGAGTTGGTTGCCGAGTTGTCATTGGTATGTGCTATGTGAAGATTGGCTCGTGCTGAGAGAATTGTTGGATCGTTCTCTGTGAAGATTGGCTCGTGTTGAGAGAATTGTTGGATCGTTTTCCCAATGATATGGATTTGGCATTTCTGTACGTTTAGGTAGATTACGGACGGCATGAAGAATTGCTTTATTATAGCCGTCGAGAAATATGTTTGAAGGCAGATTATCAAGAATGTCTTTCTCCATTGTAAGGCGCGCAGTTAGAGAGTCGAGAGCTTTCCAATTGATGAAAAGAGGAGTTTTAGGTTTCCGAGGCCGGCGCGTGTCAATTAAAGTATAGAGAAAGCAATATGATCGGAGTGGACAATTTTTGGTCGGAAGGATTTGACTTGTTGGCAGGAATTTTTCCATCGTTGTGAAAGTAATAGCCAATCGAGAGGGGTGATCCGATTGTTTGGACCGTAGAATGTCGGCAGTTTGTTGAAGTTTCAATGGATAGAGAATTAGAAATTAGGTGTATACGAAAACCTGTCGCTGTGGGGGTCTCTACGGGAAGGCAAAATGCGAAAAAAATCGGAAAAACAGTTTTTTTTTATTAATTTACATACGTATGAACATTTTGATATATAATATGTTAAAGTTTGGAAATATTTATCTGGCATGTTTTGCTGAAATTGAAACTAAGTGTAAACAAGTGTAAATAAAGAATTACATTTTACAATAGAATACGGTAATTTAACCATTTTTTGAACATTTTTATTTGTTTTCCCGGTAAAGCGAAGGAGCTTCGCGCGAGGCGCCCGGGGATATACTGTAGGTGGATGTGCCTATGGGATAAACATTTCAAGAAGAACGTCGGAAGATAAATTTTGGGTGGAGAATTTTCTTCAATTTGTTTCTTGCTAACTGAAGGCACATATAGTGTGCATGGGATATTGCGGAAAGGATTTTTCACTTAGACAAAAAGAGCCCCGAAAATACTCCACCAAATCCAATTCTGTATAATACAAAGTGAGAGCAGACAGAGAAATGGGAGATATGGAATCGCAAATAAATCACCATCTGATAATCTGCTCCGAACAAATCAGACTAGGTCATAAATCTTGTTAGATTTGCAATTGGCTTGTTGTTCGGAAGAATATGGATTACCTTCCCACTGTCACATCTATCAATCATTTATGGGGATTGGAAGATAAAGAGCTCGAAATATCTGACTCATACTACACAGTTAACTAACTAACTGACTGACTTCATCCCTCTTATACGAGTTACGAACCATCTCACGCTCCCGTCCTTATTGGCTCTGCAAACAATTTAACAAAAAATTACATTAAACAGACTCTGACTGTTATCCCTCTGGCAGCCATGCAGCTTCTGTACAATATATAGATAGACAACTGCGATATCAATCCCGCGGATAAGGATGAATGATATACTGTACTGGATGACTTGCTGGGTGTGTTTTCCCAGATGAGAAGTTGGCCAATTATTATTGAAAACTAAACACCACTGATAACAACACTTTTTGTAGGAGATGAAGAATATTTTTATAGTTTTTTTAAAGATATTTAAAATCTGGTGGAAATTGTGTTGCATAAGAAGAGAAATTATTCGAAAATGGTCTCTAACGCTGATTGTACAAGTTATTATTCGACCAGAAAAATTAACTTGTAAATTGACTAAAATTCACCCGATAGTTATCACTAACATTTATTAAAGCAAATTATATAAAGACGAACGACAGTATATATGAAGATGATGCAGCTGAAAGAAATGATTATTGCATGCGTGTGATACTCAGACCAGCTTCACGCCAGAAACCGACGTATAAATGTATATATACTGTAAATCTATCTACTGTATGTACTGTGTCCTTCTAAGACGTAGGTGACTATGGACTTCCACAAATCTCTATCCGTGAAGGTTTACAACACATTTCGTACAGTCAATCTTTCCTTTCGTTCGTCTGGTACTTGCACCTGCGCATCCATTTTTCTAATGCTTTCCATGTA
>JAUYWV010132201.1:0-11056 GCA_032274565.1 Nematoplana nigrocapitula
AATGCTTATGTTTAATAAATAATATTTTTGGAATCGTTATTTTTTCTATGTGACAGGGACTTATGGATCATACTGTATTACCAAAAAAAACTACAGAAAACAATAGCCGAACATTTGGCTGCGCAGCTACCCTGCGTGCTGAAGACAATTCTGATTCAGTTTCCATTTTGGCGTCGAGTTCAATGCACCAGTGCATGCAGGGTTGGCGTACCTAAGGCAAACTCTGGTTAAAGGTTTGACTTTCAGTTTAGTTTTGTAATAAATACGCAAAAGCAGTGAAGGAATGAGATGGATATAATAACATTTTTAAAAGGAAAGTTGAGGTAGAATGTTTACCATTGTATTTTGATTTGCAACACCGTCTCAGGTCTGCATGCATGAATAAGAACGACACAATGGGTGCCGTAGTTCAACGTACAGCGTACAACGCGCCAAAGGATGTGATGCCATCAGTCGTCATTGAATTAGTAGTAGAGATGACAATGCTGCTGCATGTGCATTGGTTGCCCAAAATAAATTGCAGTTGTGCTCACGTCCGAATACTTTGTCCTTTCATATTTAGGATACTGTATAGATGAAGAATTTATACTGTAGTACTTGTTATTTCTAATAAATCCTTTATCTTTCTTACAATTTACTTTTTTTTTCTTTTTGTCATATTATATTATTTCACATTTTCCCTTAAATAGTATCATCTATGGCCCTATTCCGCAAGACGACATCGAAGGAGATAGAGGTATGCATCAGCAAATTTTTCAAAAATGCAAAAGATCGGAACGGTGGGAGAGACGAGCGGAGGTAGTCTGTCAAGAAGAAACGTCTGCGAATAGTGAGTGACGAGGCTGACAGCGATAAAGAAGCTAGAAGGGAAAATCGGTGAGTATTTATTATGTATATATATATATCACTTATCTCGTATAGGTAAACCAGTTCACCTAGAACTGTCTCTGTAGGGAGATATAAATTAATCCTTAGATTAATTTTCATTCTCAAAGGAAGGTGTGATATTAAGTATTCAATGTATGCTTATTTAGTAAATACTTTTCCTTTTTAGATGCGCAAGGAAACAGATGATGACCGGTTGAAGACAAAGAACTTGAGCCTATGGTGTGTTGAGATTTTCTTTTGTCATTATCTAACTGTATTAATATATTATTATCCTTGATATTTCGTGTTTGTTTAATTTTACACAAGCTAGAAATCTAGCCAGATGTGCATAATAAATATTCAATTACAAAGCAAGAAGCTACCCAGAGGCCTCTTATTAACCTGTATAACTTTGATTGTTGCAAAACGTTGTTTTATTATTTATTAGTTATTTAATATTATTATGCAAGTCTTTGCACAGTTTTATGGCAGATTTTATAATACTGTACCTAGTTTTGTATTACTTACCAGTTTTGTTCCACCGACTGTCTTTCCATGAAAATTTTACGATTGTTTTATAAGTGCTTTTATATTTGTATTGCTAATGCAGATGTTCCGAGGTGAAGATCTCGCAGTGATCAGTGCTACCCGTCTGAATATTTTGGCCTTGAAAGTGGCTTCAAAGCTTTTCACCGATAAGTAGCTTTCGTCCTTTCGCCTGTCAATAGCTTCAAACATTATCTTGTATTATTGTTAATTATTATTTCGGTTTGTTTTCTGATTGTGTGTTTCAAGTTTATTTGCTTACAGTACGTAATTTGGATCGGGCAGTAAAATTATTCTTTCCTCTGTAACTCTTAATAAGATGATTTTAATTTACTTAATAAAATAGCTTCATTTGTTCCCACGCCTCGTTTAAATTAATTATCTAGCAGTTCTGCTTTACTTCGCATGTTTGGCCATCTTGAATTTTAAACATTCTCCAACTTTTAATTCGAAACATCCTGTTCCTTTATCTTAGTTAAAATTACGCAAATCTTCTTTAAATTTTATAACAAAAAATATAAACCTATTCTAAATTTCTGAAAAAGCATACAAAATTAGTTACTAATCTTTCGATTTTATAATTTTTTTCGCTGCAATACTTAAAATCTAATAAAAATGTAGTTATTTAACAAGCTGATAAAGGTTCTCTTTTCGTTCTACAAGACTGCCATAATTATGTAACAAAAGCACTTCGTCAATTAAATAATACTAATTTTAAATTTTTTTTAAATACGGTACATCTTTTTATAAAATAATTCATTTTCCTCCTATATCTCCTAGACCCAGAATTTGTTATTTACTCCCTAAAATACACAAAGGTACCAGTTCTAGGCCAATTCCATTTTGAACTCCACCTGGTCGTCCAATTTTTTCTGAATGTGGTAGCGAATCCTATGAAAATGCTAATTTTATAAATTATTTTTTCCAACGATTGTTGTTATTTCGTATATATATTCGAATTTGTTTAGAATATTTTCCCTCACCGATAATAGTGAGATAAATTTTCCACTCACTCAATTAGAATGATAAATTTGATTTCTGGAAACAAATATTCACTAACTTGCTAAGAAAGTATTATATGAGACTTTATATCTTCGTGTTTATTAGAGTATCATTAGCGAACTTGTTATGAAGAAATAAAGTCGTATAACATATCCAAAATTTATGTTAGAAGTAGGATTCGAACCCACGTCTACCAAGTGTAGGACGCAGCGCCTGACCACTCGGCCATCTTGACTTGCAGGATAGATCAAATTTTGTGAAGTAATTACCTAATTGTTGGCTGTGTACATGCTGACATCTTCCAAAGCGGTTAATATAGTTAATATATACAGTGTTATTGATTACTTGGCTGACTCCATATATTTAATTTGATCGATATCACAAGCCTGCCGAACAACACCGCACGCTCTGATGTTGTCGATTATTGAATAGAATTCCAAAATAAGTGGCATAATGGTTTCTATTTATCTTACTAGAATACTCAAATCTCCTCTATTCTTACATTCTCAATAATATCAATCGCTGGAAAAAGAACATATGCACACTCGTGACCTCGCAGAAAATTTTCACCACTTGTGCTTAATGTCACACTCGACCTTCGGCCTCGTGAGACAGTAAAACAGTCGTGGCGAAAACCTTCTGCTAGTCACTCGATGGCATAAAGTACTATATTTAAACGAAGCAATGAATATACCACCAGTATTAATTATATTCACATTCAAATCTGGCAACCGGCCAATCGCAAACATTTCACAGAATAAACCCTAATATACTACTGATATCTATAATAATCGTTCTGTAGATGCCTGTACATAAAAATAAATAGAAAACTGTAATGCTGCCATGCAAATGGAGACAACAATTGAATTGTACCCTTATTGCAAGTGATTTTCCTTTGGTAACACTCCGAGCCAGCACTGCGTTTTACATTGGTTGAGCGCTCGGTTTTTTCCCTCTGTTGCAGTACTTTTTCTATCCGCCGCTACGACTCATCAACTTCCTTTGCCTGGTCGTCTTTCTGCTCCTCGCCTACCAGTTCGGACTGTTGATCAACTCGCACGACTGGTACAAACTGATCTCCGTGGCCCTGATGATTTTCTTCAATTTCGCCACCCTCTACAAGATCCTCCGGAACCGGATTTTGTTGGGGCGGTGCTACAAGGAGGAGACTGTCTCAACCGCTAACTCTCATCCCCATTCAGACTAGTTAATTGTTGACCGTCCAGTTTTACCTCCACTCACTGCTCCAACGAATTGAAATCCAGCCATTCCAGTATTTCTGTTTGGCGGTTCTTTAGACATTGATAATGCCTTAAACAGTGTATGTTTTCTCTCTCCAGTCTAATTCTTGTGCAAGTGCCAGTGTATTTTATTTTAATTCAAAGAGCAGTTAATTTAGTCCTCGAAGGATGCATGCGACCAAGTAGGCAGTCATGGCTCCATGCAGCCACTTTCTCGTAGCGGGGTGTCCTGCCCCGGCAGACAAAATGTTGCGTTCTCTGGGATCTCCTACGGGTTTCGTGTCTTCTCTCTCTCTCTCTCTTTATCCTTCTCTACTCTCTCGCTCTTCTATTTTCCTCTCTATTTTACATCGCCACCTTTCTTTCCTCTCGCACTCTCCCTCTCTCTCTCTTTCCTCAGTTTCCTTATTCTATCTTTCCTTTCTATTTCCCTCTCACTCTCTCTCTCTCTCTCTTTCTCTGATCCCTTTCCTCTATTTTCCTGTGTTCTCTCTTCACTCTAGTCTCCCCTCTCCTGTATTTTCTTCTCCGTTTCCTCAGGGAGGTCGATGCAGTCATACAGTTAGCTGGGGTTCATGGCAGAAACACTTGGCGCGATAAACGTCGAGGGAGTCATTTTCGGCAGCGCTTCTGCTTTTCTGCTCGGGCACCAATAACTGCAAAGTGACTCGTGCGCACTCCGTGGTTTCGGTTGATATCGTGATCCGCCTGATAACATAATCAAGGTTGGTACACAGAGCTACGTGCGGTGAGGCGGATCTTGGATGTTATTTCCAAGTCAACCGAAAGCAGTGCGTGATGGTGAGTGCACTATGCAGTCTCCGATGTCTAAATCTGTTTTATCAACTAAATTCATTCACACTTGGGTTATATAGATTGGTAAATTCTCTTATTCGATAAGTCAAAGTATGGAACTATCACTAGCAAGCTGCTATTAATCCGTTAAAACTAATTCCACTCGAAACGTTTCATTTGCTGCACTGCGGTTATTATTAGAAGATGAATGATAGATGTGTTCAAATAAGGCGAATCGAACGAAGTGTTCTGAGCAAAACTTCTTCATCAGGAAATTACACTGTTAATTTTATTTAATTTCTCCACAAGCTCTTTATGCTGTAAAGCTACTTGACATTGTCGTCTCTTGATAAGTGTGAAATTACTCCCCAAACACAGTTTAAGCTCGGAAAAATATAAATATATGTAAAGGCTATATTTTATATGCCGGGGTTTCGAGACGCTGCCTTATCGTCGGGTCTGACGGCCCAATTGCGAGCGATCTGATATCAGATTTGTGTTTCAGTTCAGGTTTGCGATTCAGTCACCTGCCCTAAGTGATCAATATAATTGGCCTCCGTCTTATAAAACTTTGAAATTCCAGTGTGACTACGTGATAACAATCTTCTCTCCTTACCTCATAAGGGTGAATTTTTTTAAAGTTTTACATTATCGTTTGGGAAAACCAAGCTGTAAGTCTGTGTAGGGTGGTGCAAATTCATCCGTGGTTTATCACAATTTATCGATTGAGCTCGTATATGAAATGTTGAGCTTCATCAGTATCCAGTTGTGGACGTAGACGTAACAGTCCTAACGTATGTGAAATGTCGAAGTGTAAACAGAAAGCTGCTTGCAAAGTGGTTGGACATCGACAATATGTGATTTTTCTTCATAAATGGGAAAATCCTCTTCCATGGCAACCTGCTCAAGTTGTCTGATACAATACACTCGAAATCCACAAGATCTCATAAAGAGGTGAGTGAGCCGCAAGGGATTGGAAAAGCTGTACCATATCTACCTGATCTCCACCTTTCTCTTTGATACCCTTCTGATCTTCACTATTGCGCCTCCCGCCTTCCCGAAATCGACTGTACCGGGGTTAATATAATTTATATTTTCGTTTGTCCCGTGGAAACTAAATCAAATGCTGTAGTGTAGTAGTGAGTTGTTCTCTTTCTGTTGTACATAAACTATTTGGAACCTTTATTGTTTGTAAATCGTTTACTTGTCGGTGTACATGCCACTCTGGTAATTATTATTACGCCTATAAATATAAAGTGCCATTTACATTGAATGCCATTTTTCTCACTGTGATCTGGTAACCTGCAGTCGGTTATGAAACATCGGTGTTTTCAAATATATAATTTATTGTGGTCTTTTTACTATTTGGACGTGCCATTTGTGCTTCATTTGTTCAGTGAAAGTTTGTCCTATACAAACAGCTATTATTGGGACTAGATTCGCCCTAAATCGGTAGTAAACTGAAAAGAGCTGCAAACGCAACGTAATATGACTGACGAATATAAAGCAGTAAAGGAAAATCCATGGAGAGAATGGATGGAGGCTTACAAACTTCGATTCGAATTGGTTCATTCAGAGATTGAATAACAAAAGTTCACAATATCTGTGCATTGTGTGTTATAAGCCGTAGACGTAAACCAGAAAAATATATTTATTTATTATAGCACAACCATAACTTAACAAAATCTGTACTTGCGATGTAGTTCAATAAAAACTTCAATGCTTGACTGTAACTGCCTGCTTCACTTCACACGCCGCCTGGCGTCATTGAGGTACGTACTTGTTGATGAGTCTCGCTAAAATGTGTACTATAAGGTTCTCTACAACACTATTTTTGGAAGGCTTGCTGTCAAGCATCATGATTCTCTATTACCAGAGTGCATTCCTGGAATCTAGAGCGACTGGAGAGGTGGCTCCAGGATGCCCACTATCTCCTGAACTGCTTAACACGCCGATCCAACGCCTCAGTCCAAATCCATCGAAACCCCTGTTGGCATATTACGATTCTGTAGAAAATATATGGTGCATGGTCCTGCGATTTTTTCACCTGTAAATTACAACTTTTACGAGATGAATTTACATTATATTGCACAGTCTTGCGGTTAAATGACAAACTTAGTAAGTGTGTAGAGTAATTGCGTTTATCTGTTTTATACTTTTCTTCGTTGTTGCTAACGAATATTCAAATATTAAAAATTGTTACGTAGAAACCAGCAAGAAGGAGACTGACAGTAAATAAATAAACGAGTACGTCATGAAACAGTTTGGTTAAATGTATGCCGTATGTAGTTGGACAGGTTGGATTAGTTTATAGACATTCGAAAAACGAGAAAGTATGAGGGTCTTTGGTCACCACGGACGTAGAGAAACCGGATAAAAAGAAACGCTGCAGAAAAATTGGAGGGAAAGCCGAGAGAGCGAGAGGCAGACCAGGAATCTGGATGAATGACTTGAAGGAGAGGAGTTGGTTGGGAAGACATGGCTGAATTAATGAGAGGATATATATGAAAACTGTGACAGCTATATAGAAGTGGAAGACATTTCCAAAGGTGCCCGCACGGCCACACAGTAAGGAATCAATGATGATGAGAAGGAGGACTAGTGTAGTACTGTACATTTGAAAGCTGGTAAGAAAAACACAATTTATAAGATCCTTTCTACAGTAAATCCGAAAATAATTTTGATTTTAAGGTAAACATTATGTTTTATATGTACGAGACATTGACCAATCAATACATAATGGGTGTAATTCTAATACTTCGTATTTGCTAGTCTCAGGAATCAAGGCAACATTTAGCATTATAGTCGTTCGAAGATGCAAAGAAAAATATAAAAAATATATATAAACGTTGGGCATGGAATAGTGGCACTTGATGGTAAAATCTTTCTTCTATACGAAAGTTTGCAAAGCACAAGATAAAAAATATATAGAAACGTTGGGCATGGAATAGTGGCACTTGATGGTGAAATCTTTCTTCTATACGAAAGCTTGCAAAGCACAAAATAAAAAATATACACCAATCCATCTCTATAGTTTGCAACTTAAAACGTCTAATTTGTTGATAGTTTAAATGAATGTAAGTAATTATCATTGCATAATTTATTTTTTGACTCAATCACTTCCTTATATACCATTCAGATTTGTCATAAAGTACATACTGTACATATACGCATAAAATTTCAAATTTTCAACCCCCCTCTACTCCTGTACGTAGTGCGCGCCGAATTTGTTTACCCTTTCGTGGATTTTACTTGAGTTACATTTTTATTTAATCAGCACCCAAACAACCACATGTTTGATCTGTGTGTATATATGACACGTTTTCTACTATACTAATCACAAATATTGAAATTACACAATTTGGTATATATAGCGTTGACGAGTGCATGGCGCGATGAAGAGAAATCCTCTGACTTTGCGCCTATTAAGTTTTGAACTTTGTGAAATATGTCTGCAAAATTAGGTTTTGAAGCATCAGTTTAGAAAAAATAAATTGCAATGGTAAATACTTCAACATAGAAACGTTTAGTTTAAAATTTGTGAGATGGACTGGCAGAAAAGTAGTTATTTATTATTGCAAACTGGAATATGCTTTTGTTGATCCCGCAGCCCAGTCTATTTTTAAGGAATTTTCACTGGGTGACATTGTCGCGATTAGCAACGTGTTATGTTAAAAGATGCCTTATAGTACGTAGATACACAGCTGGAGAGTATTGCTACGGCTCGTAATGTGTAATCACATTGATTTAATGATAGAATTTATGTGTAATGTTAAACGATTACCTATTTGATTTGTTGGTTGACGTTTAACTAGTTTCAGAGTTGTTAGCCGCATTCTGTTGTGTGTTGAAGGTTTCTTTTATATTCATAACAGAACCACGAAAAATAACGGTTGTCGTTTTACCTTACAAGAACCAAAAGAGAAAAGAAGGATAAGAACCAGATTCTGGACAGACATTAACTACCGTAATGTTTATAGTCTATAGCCTAAAACCTTATCTACAGTATGACATAATAATATACCAAACACATCACAACATTAGACCTAAGATTTTTAACAACTAGAAATTTTTCTTTATTAATAGTAATTAATCAAGCACATATTTAATGAATGGATTCAGTTCTTTCTTGACAAATTATCGTTCATTGTACAAATCAGTATGAAATAATAATTATGATTTCTGATTTAGTAGTATAAGTAAACCAAACTGGTATAATTTAGTCACTGAAGAAGAACCTTTGACAAATTGTACGTCATACCAGCACTACATTTTACGCCGTTCAGAATACTCTTTCGGATGCTTGACAAACTTAATTGTTCATGTGTCCTTATTAATTCTGTGTTAATCGTATACGATGCTGAGTTACAGAAATATAATACTGATTTGATCGGATTTGATTAACGCTTTTGGAATGGATTAACATAGCACGGACAGTGTCCGGCGAATTTTGTAGTGTTTTTGTGGCGTGGCGAAAAGAATGCTATAAGTTTGTGTCGTGGCAAGGTGGTGAGAAAGTTTTTTTTAGGCAATCTGTCTTCATAATCATAGTTGGTTACGTGTCATATGCATTGTTAGTTACATGCTAAATTGCATTGAAATGTCACATCGGCATTCATATTTGTGGCCTTCCTTTCATAGTTTGTGGCGTGGCAAATTTTTTGAAATTATTACAAGTTGTGGCATGGCACATCCACACGATTTATTTATCTATTCCAATAGGGTTGATTAACCAAATTGGTTTGCCTATTTCTGCTGTATATACTCTGCAAAAAAGGGTTTTTAAAATGTTTTTTCAGCCTCAAAAGGCTTTTTCAATAAAAAGGGTTTTTCAAGACGGTTTTTCATTTCAATATGGTTTTTCAACGTCGACCGAATGTCGAATTTATTTGGTCGCATCGACGTCGAATCTAATACACCGAGTCAACGTCGGATTAATCACTTGAATAAAAATAATTATTTATTCGAAAAAATAAAATTATACATAAAATGAAAGATTTCAGATAAACCTTTTAAATCATCGCGAGACGGATGGCCGAACGAGATAAGAGGTGGGCCAGCAGAAATTTGGATCCAGAGGACGTTGGTTCGATCCCACCTCTTCGAAAATTCCCGAATTTCTACGATAGACTTCATGAATCATGAATTTTAAATCAGTTATTTTTAATAATTTAATTTTTAATTCATAAACTATATTGAAAAGGGTTTTTCGGGAAAAACTATATTAAAAAGGGTTTTTCGTGAAAAACCATTGAACGGTTTTTCATGAAAAACCCTAAAACAGTTTTCTGTGGGAACCAAAATGAAAAACCCATTTTTGTGTTATGAAACACCCTTTTTTACAGAGTATGCTGTTCTTGATGCTGCCGCCAGTCCTTCGGCAGTCCACATCTGCATGGTGTCAACTTGTCAATCAACAAAACAGATTCACCTCGAAACGCAAACCTCACAGAATTATTGTTCCCTGTATACGGTAAAAATTAGTTTTTGTACTAACGCGTGAACATTGTATTTTTTAAATCATATTCACATTTTCTGAAAAATAATTAATTTACAGAGTTTATTTAATCTGGAAAATACTGAGTAGAAAATATGACTATTTATTAATTGCACCTCAGTCATTGGTAATAGCTAATTGCGCAAATTATCACGAAATAATTTCCTTGGCTTTCATCAGATAATTATCACTGTTCAATTAAAGGGAGTCTGTCTGCTAATCGAGTTCTATACAATGCCTCGTCGCCTATGTATGTTGGAAGGAAAATTATAAAAATTACTTTTGTGAAAGGAAATGCTAGAAGAAATAAAGGATATCATTGCAGGAAATATCTCATGGCACAATGACAAATTTGTTTTTGTAGCGAGGAAATTGGATGATTATAGAACTACAAGAGTATCATTTTCCCTTTCACAAATTTCACAATCCACAATCTCAACATTAACAAATGTATTGTAGATTTATTTGTTCGACTATTTTATTCTGTATACGCGATTTATTTCGGGTACATTTAAGATTTTC
Organism: Nematoplana nigrocapitula; assembly: GCA_032274565.1. NCBI lineage: Eukaryota > Metazoa > Platyhelminthes > Proseriata > Nematoplanidae > Nematoplana > Nematoplana nigrocapitula. The sequence continues at coordinate 10,471 of JAUYWV010132201.1, forward strand.
CATATAATTTGACAGCAGTACATGCAATAGATCATCACAAGAGGTAAATCAGACATATTATACAAATGGCTCAGGTGGGTGATGGTTCACCTTTTGAGAACGTCAGTAGGTCATGCGTCAGGTGACCTCAGATTTTAGGGTGGTCAGTGATAAAGTGAAAGCGTTTCTGCCTCATTTAGATTTTCTCTCCCTCTCCTTCTATTATTTCCCTTTTGGCGTTCTCTTTTCTTGGGAGACGTTTTAATTGTATCAGTATATATGAGTATATTTTATGTGGCATTTCTTACTAATCTCATCCAGCTAAAGTTAAAATCTCATGGGCTTGTGGTATGCCACTATTTGGCATCATACGAAAGCTAGCACAATGCTCTATTTGACGGAAACTGAAGAAACGACATTCTGACAGAATTAAAACGACTCACATTAGTAATATTCGATTGATATAAAAGATCAATATTTCTGGAGCACGCGCTATATATACAGTACATCAACATAAAATTATTTGGGCTTATATATGTTACCGGCAATCTGTAAAATCCGTCAATGTGCAAAATGCCTAGGCAATTTGAAATATGCCGGATGCACC
>JAUYWV010132212.1:0-11055 GCA_032274565.1 Nematoplana nigrocapitula
GGGGGGGGGGCGAATCGGCTCGCCTCTTATTCTTCGCCCTCCTGTTTATGTAGAGCCTTGAAATTTGGAGTGTAGGTATGATCGTTGACAGTGCTGTCTAAGCGTACAAACATAAGGTAGTTGCATCGATTTGATGACAGAGTCGTCTTAGTGTTCTCACTTTACCGCGCAACGTTCTTCTATTATCATGTTTATTTATTGCACAATTGATATCTCCTATTCGTATAAATTCGCTTTATTTTTATGTCCGAAATGTATATGACTTGTTTATTTTATCTAGTGTATAATATTCCAATTTATATATCCTATTCATCTCTATTACTATTATATATTTATAAATCTATAAAAATATTATTGTTTTTATTATTCTGAATTTAGGCATCCAAAATTATCCAAAAAATAAAAATATCTTTATTTAAACTGGAATATTCTAACGAAATGGTCTTGAAAGTTGAAGAACATAATAATATGAAAAGTCCGTGAACTTCATGTCGCTACGTCTTTTATTTGAAAAAACGCCAGTAAAAACAAAAGAGCGCGGGCCGATTCCCACCCCCCACGCCGGTAGGATAGGGTTATTCCATGAGAGGGATATAGACCAGTCCATATGTGACTCCAAAGAGGACGTTTGACGATGACGTAAAATTTGGCGTAGTACAATTTCCGCGTTTGACCGTGCATTACGTCCACACATACAGACAGACAAAGCGAATCGCATTTTATAAATAAACAGTGTACAATAGACTGTATTTGTAGACAAATTTTAAAAGTTAACCAAGAGTCGTATTTGCTCTCTTTGATTTAGAAAAAAGAAGTCTGAACATAACGGATTAATCCATGATGCTGTCCAAAAATAACTAGATATTGGCTTATACCTTACATTTATATGCAAATAGACGAAAGAAGAAAGGCGATGACCAATAGTAACTACTTTTTAGAGAAAATGAGATAAAATATTCAAATACATCTAGGAAAAATCATAAGAATACGAATTTCAAAGGGAACTATTTATACAATATACATGCAGAGAATAAATGGATAAAATTTCAAATAAACATTTTCAAAACATACAGACAATGAACTTAGAAAAAAACATTGATATATTTTGATAACATAAGACAATTTAGGCAGAGTACAATACTGTATATACAAATCTATACGAATGTTTAAAGTAATTATAAATCCATTGTCTTCTATACACTCCCAGTTGTCAGATTGTCTTACAGAAAAAGTAATTTCATAAAAATCCCGAACACTCACAAAGAAAAATTTGAAATCCGCACATTTTTCACATAGTTATTGAAGTATTCGTTTGTATTAACTTTTCCTAGCATGCACGCGTAAAAATATCTCCATCATAAAATCCTTAGCCTCTGGAGACTTTTCCTGTTTTCGTGAAGCTTAAAAAAATTAAAAAATTGATATTGCATAAAATACTTTCATAAAATTTTTTTAACTGTTTGACGTTTTTCAAATAGAAGCTAAATAAAAAAACGCTTACAAATTAAACAATAAGATGTAAAAGAAGTGTTTTAAAGTGATATATTTATTATATTGAGTAAGGGAAAGTGTCCATAAAATAATGACTTTCCACGTGATAACCAAATACATGTACAGTTCATAGTGTGCTGTGACATTTGTCAAGTGTATATACTGTATTATCGAGATCTTGACCCTCGTGTCAAAACGTGGAAATATGAATGGCTTACTTATTATAGAGTAATGTTTGTGATTAGGAGAAAAAAGTGATTAATGTTTGTGATAAGGAGAAAAAAGTGATGACGCCATGTTCATTTGATAAATTGATTTTAATTTTATTGCCATCAAATAAATACATACCAATATTAGGCCCCTGGCGTTAAGTGTATATACCGTATATGAGATCTGTTCAGACGTAATTCAACCTAACGTCGCCACATCGCAAATATTATGTTGGCATTCTTTTTCCTCTGAGTTAACTGTCTAACAAATATAGTCAGTTTACAGTATTATATATTGGGCATTTGAAGTTGTATAAAAATGTTTAAACCATATTTCCGCATAAGGTAGTCAAAACATTTGTCAGTGTCTTTAGATAATCTCTATTGTGTGCTCTTAATGGTTGCAATTTCTGTTAAATTTTAATGAATATTGCAATATTCCTCACATTTCCCACGGGTAAACTGTCTGCGGAACTAAAAGAGGCCCTAATGAAAATTTTCTGCTCCCTCATTTTCGTAAAATATATGTGACAGTTTTTTGTGTCTTCCCTGACAGTGCCTTCATTTCATCAGCGCTCGGGTAATTTAAAAAAATAATTTTAATATACATAGGCAAACCCTGAAGTCGGTTCTTCACATGTATCGCGCGATTTTTTAACGCAGTATAAATCAAATAAAATAAAATCCAAATTGAAATTAAATTTAAAATTAAAATGAGAAGAGAATATTTTGTGCATTTTTTTAATAAATTTGTTTCAGTTCCGTTAGCAATATGACACATAATTCTGAAGCTAGAAAAATGCAATAAGCAAAAAACTGAACAGAAACTATTTACATTGTACAGGGTGCAATAAAGATATTACTTACTTACGTGTCTGCTATTTTATCACAAAAGAATTTGCTATTGCTCAGTTATTAAAACCTAAAGTCCTCAAAGTTTAGCGCATAATACAAACACATATGTACATTTGCATTTTGACATTAATATGTTCCCATATTATAAATTTAATTAAAATTATAAAAAATACGATTAAAATAAAAATATATATTATCGTTAATTGAAGTATACAGAAGCAACATATATGATCGAATGCACTTAGGCAATCGAAATATGGATTAAAGCTGACAAAACGCCTACCCGGACATTGAGGGCGCTACGTCGTATTACCGGGTTACCTACCGTCTCATCCACTATTGGGGGAGGACGTGCTGGGACAAAAGAATCATCGTTATCGATGGAATTTCACTTGTCTCAAGGAAAAAGAAGGTGAAAACGGCTCGCACTGAAGACTGTGTCGTACGTGTTTTTGATGTATGTATATATAAGCAACAGATGTTCAATATTTAATAATACACATTCAAACCTCTCAGATTAAAATTTCGCGAAACGCTTAGATGTTGTCGCTATCTAATGAATTGCTTTACGCTTCTCAGATTTCCGGCTGAGGAATTCAGAGTTAAATCGTATCGTGAGATCGCGAGATTGTCGTGGACTCAAATCAGAGGGACGAGGAGCGAGATCATAAAGTGAATCAGTTGAATTTCCAGCCGTGGCGCAACTCCTAAGAAAAATTTGGATCTTTAAAAATGTAAAAAAATGCCCTCTGCGTCTTCTTTCTAATTATTGCCCTTCTTTTTCATTTTCTGCGCCCTCTGCGTCTTCTTCCTATTTATGCTCCTTCTCTCTGTCTCCTATTTTACTACTACTGGAAGAAAGTTTTGGCTTCTATACTCATTTATGACTTGTCAACGTCTCCTGCACTACACGAGCAATCTGGTAACATCCTTGCAGAATCAAAATACCAGCGTTGTTATGAATGAAGTCAATGAGATCACGAAAACACGTGGACATGGTGGCAGAAAACAGGTTTGCGAATCCAATGCAAATGACTGAGTCAGTCAATGCTCCTCCACCTAGTTTTCTAGTCAGTGTGGTCGGCAAATTTGTGACAAGATGGTCGCAGAAGCTCCAGATGCGTACTACAAACGAACTTTGAGCATATATCGTAGTCAGTGGAATGAAAAGTCGGTTCGAAAAGGTACAACTTACTACTGGTTTTTACAAAGTCCTGCGATTTGCGATTCTTTTCTGTTTGTCTGGGATTTTCCAAATGTTATGATAATATAAATATTGAAAGTGTAGCATCTAGTATTGCCATGTCGTGTCAACTCTGAACTTGGGTAGTTGCGCTTTTGTTGATTTTGGTATATAAACCATATTTAGTTTTGTTTAAATTAACAGAACTTTGTCAGGCGCCATTGATTTTTCCCTGATGAACCCGACGTCCGGTCAGCGATAGCTAGTTTTTTTTCACCTAATTGTAGTCCTTGTCAGTGACTTGCTGCTTGATAGAGCAGAGACTTATTGTTTAACGCAATGGCAAAGGAAGAATGTGCTGTGAGACAGTTGCTGTGAGGATCTCAGTATTTCCCAATTAGGCTCCAGTACAATTGTTCGAAACCCTCGAAGTACACCTGGAGAGCGCAAATATTACCAAGGGGGGAAGCATGTAACTTAACGCAAGATCAGCTGTTCCTACGTTGTCACCTATCAGCTCCCAAGAGGAGTACCTGCCGAGTACGAACCACTGAAGAGAGCAGGATTGACCTTAGTCGACGCTCCAGGTTCAAAGTTCTTTAACTCGAAAAACCTTCAGCAGCACTCAGTAGAACTTCACAACAAGTCGAAGATACTGGTATAGATATCAACGAAGATAATACAGTTCGTCATAAACTGTTCAGTCCTCCTAGTGATATCAGAATAATCGTCGGTTCTTCAAAAGATTTTGTTTCAATCTGGCTGTCGCAACACTGCCTTACCGTGGTATATACATAGACAAATATAACAGCAGAAACAGAAGACAAGTAGACACGAGGATAACTAAGATATTTATAGCTAGTATTAATGTACAGTATTATAGTATTTATTTTCTTTTGAATATTTCGAAAATAAATAATCGAATGAAGCAGAATGCAACAATGGGGGGGCGGTCCAAGGGGACTAATACCCCCTCCCCCCAAGATAATGACCCCCTTTTACTATACTGGTCTCCAGTACAACTTCATTATCGAAAAGAGCGCCATGACTGAAATTGTCTCGTTTTATTCAGTACAAAATCTTTACGAGGTGTGTCAGAAAGGTTCCAGGGTCACAAAACAATATTTCAAAAGTTTTATACAAACTGCAAGTTTCCCCTTCAAAGTAATTCCCCTTGATGGCTTCCACGTCTGAAAAATGAGTCCCATTAATTACCCCTTTGAACTCGAGGATGTCCTGACACACCTACATGCTCCGCATTCGAACAGTCAGATGACGATCGCAACACACCACCACTTCATACGCTCAACGTCCTCCTCAGTTGTCCTCTTTGAAGGCCCGTCCACTCCTGGAGTCGTCTTCTACGTCTTCGCGTCCCTCTTTGAACCTATTGTGCCAGTTCATGTGATTTGTTTCCTTTTCCCGAATGCTCAAGGAGTTATAAAGGGATGTGGAAGCCATCAAAGGGCCGTGAAGACGGAGCTGCGTAGAATCCCAAGAGAATCTTTTCAGAAGTGCATGGAGGCGCATCGGATCAGGATGGAAAAGTACGTAGACTCGAGGGAGATTACTTCGAAGGGGAAACTCGAAGTTTGTATAAATGTTTTCTGACCCCAGTCCTGCGGTACATTTTTGCATAGCTTATATTATTGAAAGAGGAGCTATGAGTGAAAATGTCTCGTTTGATCAAGTACAACTTCATTATCAAAAAAGGCGCCCTGTGTAAAATTACTTCGTTTTATCCAGTATAATTTTATTATCGAAATGGGCACCATGACTGAACAAACCTCGTTTTATCAAACTATTTTTTATGGGATAAGTCGCCATGAATAAACATGTCTCGTTTTATCTAGTATAATTTTATTATCGACATAGGCACCATGACTGAAATTGCCTCGTTTTAACTTGTACAACTTTATTATCGAAATAAGCGCCCTGTGTGAAATTGTCTTGTTTTATCTAGTACAACTTTATTATCGAAATAAGCGCACTGAGTGAAATTGTCTTTTTTTATCTAGTACAACTTTATTAACGAAATAAGCGCCCTTAGTGAAATTGTCTCGTTTTATCTAGTGTAACTTTATTATCAAAATAGGCGACCGGAGTGAAATTACCTCGTTTTATTTAGTATTACTTTGTTATCAAAGTAGGCGCTAGTATAGTAAAATAGGCATAAAAATCTCTGAGTGGGGCTCCGGACCCCCTGGACCACTCTGGTTGCTCCACTGTTCCGGAAACTGCACACGAGCAAATTGAGGCTTCACTTGATCAATCAAAGCTGCATTCTAATTTTTTCTTCTAATTAAATATACATCCTTGATTCAGTTGTAATTGGTTTAATAAATGAGACAGGATTTGAAAATAAGGAAGATTCAGTTAGAAAGCAAAAATAATTTTGATTCGTCTCTTTTAAATTTTCTTGTCTTTGGGCCTCCAAATTCAATAGTAAGCTTCGAATGCTGTTGGCTTTGAAATTTTGACCTAGAATAATATTGCTGTATGGATTATACTGTACAATGAACTATGTCGTATAGATTTATAGGCATTTACTATGGTATAAGGGAGGCAAAAGAAGAAAATGCATGAACATTTAATTCTGAGTTTAAAATTTCGGACAGTATGACTGGTGTTGAATCTTTCACTGCTTCCAGAATCAATGAGATGAGGGAATTCTTATCTGTGTATACATTAATAACCGTTAACAAGGCTGATATAAGGCTATCTAGACAAGCCGCAAAAGTTTGGTGTTGAGCAGATTCGCAAGTCTGCTATAGATGTCGTTATAGATCTATTATTCCCTTCAGGTACGTTGTTTGACAGTCATACTCTTTTGGTAATCTCTTCTGTTTACACAATTATTTCATGTAACATTCTTTGATGGATAATTCACTCTTTTGTGAAAAAGTCCCCACAGAAATAACCATTCTTTTTACTATGTGATGGGATACAATGGATGCTAGAGTTTCTTTACATTATTGAGTGCTCTCTCTCTCTCTCTGTGCTAGCGCTGCAATCGATACTAGTCTTTTACAGCGTACGCACTATAAAATTGTTCGACCCAAATCAAGTGAATTAAATAAATTAAGGATCAGTTCTTCATTTTATTGTGTCAATGATGGTGTTTTTATATTGCAGTCTTTACATTGTAGTTTGTGTAATTCTTGAAGAAACTGGTTCTATGTTTTGCCAGATTGCTGTTTTCATTGCTAGAAGATGGCTAGCGAATATTGCATTTGGTATACGTCATGTATTATTTTTGTAAAATTTTGATAGCATCCCAATAATGCCCACACTCTTCAATGTTTAAATATCTCAGGGCAATCTATACAGTAATTTGTAGCAATCTGTAAAGCGTTCGTTACATTTTCTCTACAATTATCGCTAAAATACACTTCATTCGTTAGCAGATGTCGGAGCAATATGGTCAGTAGTTAATCGACTACGCTTTAGTTTGCGGTCTGCGATGTGAAAGTAATATTGTAGTGAAACAATACTTTTAGTTACCAAGAGTATGACTTTATTCTACATTAAACGTTGAATAATTTAAGATAAGAAACAGTAAACACTAAATAACAGTTATACAGTATAACTTCAGTAAATATAAAAAACAAATTCCAATAGACATAGAGTATAAATCACATAATTCCAATTGTTATAATTATTATAAAATACTGTATGGATGTAAGACAATTAAGTTTTGACTTTTTTCTGTCAGCATATAATTTAAACATAAAAATTGAGCAATTCTTTTTTCGCCATGAGTTTCTTTGAATCCAACTTTTTTGCGTGGGAGAATTAAACGACCTTCTTTGATTTATCAGTATATTACAATCCATGTATAATTGGATTTAAAACATTTATTCAGTATTGATCAAATTTACTGTCTAGAATAATTGATTATAATTAAGTGAAGTTAAATTGATAACATTTTGACACTAATTAGTGATATTAATACCAATCATTAAAGACTAAATCCTTGGACAAAGAATAAAATAATTTTAAATGTAGATAAATGTTATCTCAGTTACAAGAATATTCAGATAATCAAGCATGTAAATCGATCATACATTTAAAAAAAGGAGGGAATAATAATATAGAAAAGTTTGTATTGCATGCTACATTTGTATGGATAGAAAATAATAATAAAGATTTTATCGTTATTGCTGTTAAGCATTAAAAAATAAAAACATTTGAGAAAAAAATATACAATTCTACATATATTAAGATCCTACAAACGTTGGCAACGAGTTCTAAATATATACCAAATGTCTTTTTAATTTTACTAAAATACAATTCCAGCAGTGCAACATATAAATAACATGTACCTATTTGTGAAAATTCGAATTTTGCTAAAAGATAAAATATTGATTAAATAATCATGACACGCAGTTTAAACATTTCTAGTCAATACATTGAATCAAATTTCAAATCATATATAACCATAAAAGATCAATTTTATTTTGAATCTTATATTATAAAGAAAATATATTAGCTTAGCTTTATTTTTTTAGAAAAACGTTTAATAAACTCTATCGTTCTTTTTCATATCGCTTATTTAAAATAATTAGACTTGTTGTTCTTTTTTGCTAGATGTTTCAAAAATGTTATGTATGCCTTGAAATGGATATAGTACGCGAAACAGGTCGCAAATTTTGATAACACATGTTTAACCCTCTAACAACGTGTATGGTCTTTGAGGCCCTACACAATTTTGAAAAGTGTTCCTAATTAAAGAATTTTAACCGTTTGATCTTTTATTATATTCTTCCGCGTGATACCTAAATTTTCAAACGTTTCCTAAGACCATTAAAGTTGTAGAATTAATTAATTTTATCCTGTCAGTGACGGATAGAGCCTCAGAAGACCATCGCCATGATGATGGATGAGTTAATACTGTTCCTAAAAAATGCATGCCTTTGATAGCTTACTTATTCTTCTGGATGTTTGCCATGTGAGGAATGAGTCAATCAGACAATTTTGGAATAAACACGACAGTCATCCGATTTTTCCTCGATTGATATCTCGAAAACGTTTAAAACACCTACCAGGATATATTTGATTTGATGATCGAGAAACCAGAAAACAACGACGATTAAATGACAAGCTGGTAACCATATTCGTGAAATCTGCTATGTCTGGTCAACCAAAAGCAGAAGTTCCTACAAACTCGGATCATCAATTGTGGTAAACGAACAGCTAGTTACATTCCGACGACGTTGTCTATTCACGGTATAATGTACATGATCCTTGCCTTGATTACAGAGCTGTCAAAGCAGGAGTGGATACATCTGATCAAATTGTACAATGATATTCTTCGAAAAGAAAAGGCAAAGGTGGGCCATTATATTATTTTGAACACATAATGCATGTGTTCTTTTTCGGTCAATTCACCCTTAATATGCCAAAAACGTCACCAACAGATGCCGTCATTTGTTTTCTATGTACATGGGAAAACAGCTTTACCACTTCAAACAGAGGCACCACTCCCGCATGCAGGTGCTCTCCTACAAAACAGAATCCATATAAGGTGCCACGCCTGTCCATATGATCGGCACAAAAAGCCGAAATCATCTTGTGAGGTTCGGCAGCAACGCCATCTGTGATGAGGACAGTGCTCAAATTTCTCTGGCATGTTTGTCACGTTTGTATCAGTATACTACGTACAATTTATACCTACTAATATTCCATTACATTTTTCATTATTGCATATGTGCAATCAGAAGTGGAATAATTTTTAACATGAGCTTATTTTCACATTTTTAAAAAAAAACATTTGTATAAACGTTTATCCGGTAATACAATATACAAGCGTCTGGTAGGCAGTTACCTCAGCCATAGAAAACAACGTGTTAGAATTGCCTCTGCTCAAAGTGACATTGTGCCTGTAACATCTGGTGTCCCACAAGGGTCCATCTTGGGCCCATATCTATTTGAAGCTGTATCTGGCAGCTTCTCCTCTACGCATTTGGATTCTCTATTGATCAAATTTGCCAACGATAGTACTTCCTGCTTTCGTCTATACAAAAATGGCCTAAATTCCCATGTTACTTAAGAGCATGAAAGACTCTTGACCTGGACAATTAATGTAGAATTAACCCTGAATATCAATAAGTGCAAATCCCTTACGTCAAGTTCACGATCAATGGATCACGATCGATGTTTTACTGCATTAAAAATAAATGATATACATTTCCGCTTTCTTTGAATATATTTAAGCCGAGGTTACACGGTACGTAAAAAAGAATACTTTTGTTCCTACGTGATGTATTATTTGTGTAAATTACATATTTAGACGTCAAAATATGGCATTTTTCGCTGTTTTGATGTACGGCTGAAAGTTTTTATTCTATATTAATATAAATAAACGTAGAAGCCAAATCAGTGCAACTTGGTAAATGTATGATATCAATAGATATTTTCCCTTTTCTAATAGAGTATAACACTATACGATTTTTTGCAATAACTTTTTTAATTTTATTGGATAGGTGTTATACATTGCCTAAATTATTTTCTTTCTTCTGTTATGGGGTGCTATCTGCTATATTCAAAACACAAATTATTTATTATTTTGGCCTTTAAAGTTATACTATGTTATACAGCTTGATATAAATATCCCTTAAACAGTTTTCATTATACTTGAACATGTTTATTTTCACAAATCAAATTTTGACATTGTGTAGTGTCCGAAAGAACATATTTTTAAAAAATTATCCTGTATTAATATATTATTTGAAACTAGTCAATACTACATCTCATATATAATATTGAAGTACAGAGCTATGTGGATATACATGATTTAAAGCAAAAGAGGTGAAATAACTTTCTATTGTCTATGAGATCCATTAGTATATGTCTTTCGGACACTACATAAAAAGACATTCCAATCCAATCCAATCCAAAAGAGCCTTCCGCCTTGCTGGCTTTGCTCTACAGGCAATTGTTACTGCTCAAAAAAGACATTGCTTATTTTGGATTGTATACTATTCATTAAAAGCCTGCTTTTATTTAGATTTCATTGTATGTGATCATATGCATGTAAGAAAAAAAAATACTTTTCATTAGTTTAAAATGTAAAATAGTTTTATTAAAATAAAATGTTATTTTTTCATAATGAGCTCTAAGTTAGTAATTTGCTGAAGTTATTAATTGTAGACCTATAAATTTCAAAGCACAATTATTCTGTATTCAAAAATGCTAACATCAAATTAAAACTTATATTATAAAAAATATATATATATATCGGGTGTCCCATAAAACTTGTCGGTTTATAAAACTCTATAACTTTTTAAATAAAAGTCGTTTTAACTACAAATTTTG
>JAUYWV010132223.1:0-11055 GCA_032274565.1 Nematoplana nigrocapitula
ATGCGTAAGCATGACAGCTTTAACTTTTGGGATTGTTTTAAGTCAATGGAAAGTTTCATAGGCCTATGTTAAAACTTGCCTCCCTTACTCCCTAAAGCACGAGCCGCCACTGGTAGAGAGAATACAGATAGTGAGGAGAGAGAAGACAGAAGGGAGATACAAGTGAGAAGATAGAGAGTAGAGAGAAGACAGATAGTGAGAAAAGAGAAGACAGAAAGGGAGAAACAAGTGACAAGTGGAAACGGTGAAGTCCTGCACTCCCCGGTATAACTACGCCAGACCACTCTATCGAGCCTCCGTCTCGTGTGAGGAACTTTCTCCGCGTAATTGGGCTTCTTGGTCAACCCCCAGAATTTACCCGGCCTGTAGAACCAACCAGGAGAGAGCAGAAAAGAGATTCAGGGAGAGAAAATAGTGAGAGAGAAGCCGTATATCCCAGGGAACACAGCACTTTGCCTGCCGGAAGACACGCCGTCCCGAGAAGGCTGTTGTATTGCGGCTTACATTCGCCTACAAATTTCCTTTTGCAGAGGAATCTGATTAGGAACTTCCTCACCTCTGTCCTTCTTGTCTTCTTACTGCAGAATTTGAGACTACTCCACACACTTTTACTATGGCTAAGGTATCAAATAAAGGGTGTAACTTTTTCAACTATGATAATTAGGTCAACCTGTATATTATTAGCGAATACAGGTAGGTGGGTATTGAAAGCGTTTGGAACAGAACTAAAAGAGACTAAATATAATATATAGATTTTCAGCTGTTACTCCGCGGGAAGTGTCAATAGAGTGGTGACACACCCAGTTTGCGTTTGCAGCAGAGATCCCCCTGTGTACAGACAACACCACGACGTTCACATGGAGGCAAGAGACAAACCACAAAAGTTCACTGAGAAATATGCCCCGATGAAAACAGAGAGAAGGAGGAGGGAGAGGGAGGAATGTGCAGTCTGCTACAGGCAGCAGAGAGTCGGCGCAAAGGGCATGCCTCCTTTCCATTCTTTTCTCTCCAGTCTCACATCTTCGTATCCACCTAGCTCTCTGCGCTCTCCGAGAAGAACATGGATGGCAGGCAAGGAGCAGATTCGAAGATCAGAACATCGATTCGACTTGCTCCATGCTGCCGGCAGCAACCTACTAATGAAGTAATATGTGTATGTTTATAGCGAGAGGTTTGCCCCGGAACAAAAGTATGTAAACACACCATAGTCAAACACCGTTATAGCGTGTGTGGTTTAGTGCCTACTACCGGTTATTGCATACTTTTCCCAAGTCCCGTTTTCTATTCCTATTAGGACTATTATATAAATCAATATCAATATAGCGAACACCAATACTGCGTACAGCGTACTTGTTGTCCATGGGAATTCACGTGCTTTAAGGAAAAAGAAAGTGAAAACGGCTCAAACCGAAGTATGTCGAAGGTGTTTTTTGATGTAATTATATAGACACGAGGGAGCATCAACTTTCTTTTTAAGGTGAAACCATTCAAAATCATGCATCGGAATTCCTGGGTAGAGGCTACACTGACGAAAAGGGTTTAAATCGGTTCATTTGTTTTACCAATGAAGCCAAGTTTACTTTAGACGGAAGTGTTCGAAACAGAAATTGTGACTGGTGGGTTGATAAATCGAGTGATCCTCCCGATTCTTTACGTCTCTCAAACAAGGAGGCATTCTCCAAAAGGTGTGATGGTATGGGTAGCCATCAAATCCGAGTTCGGACTGAGTATTCCCTACTTTCCCCATGGGCCAGTGAATCAGTCAACGTATTCAGAATGTATCGTGGATCATGCACTTCATTACGTCTTTGCAATACAGTAGATACGACCCCACAGAAAGGATTTTCCAACAGGACGGTGCTCAGTGCTACACGACGGATGCAGTGATACAAATTTTTTGCCGGGAATTTAACGACGTCATTGGTGATAAATTAGCGAACGGAATTCTTTCATCTGGGCCCCCTATAGATCACCTAACTTGGCACTCAAAGATTTCTGGTTGTGGGGCGGTTGATTCCCCTTGAAGTCTCACGAGAATCCCCGTCCAACCACATTAGCTCAACTTGAAGAGCGCATCAGTCGTTAAAGACGCAAATCGGTAATTGGAGAGGTAACAATGGTAAAACTCTGCCCTTCAAAACAAACACATTTAACAGGATAAATTGTAAAATCTCATTGTTTTACCCATTTAGGTGAATTATTTTTTCTGCTAGCAAATCCTCCAAGAGACCATTAATCATTGCATCGCTTAGCCGTTTTATTCCGCTATAGCCATCACGTTGCTTGTATTTTTCAACACCGCTTGAAACCCAACCGTATGCTATTGAAAGTTTCACAACATTCGCCTCAGCAATATAGCATACCAATGTTCAGTTCACGTTTCCCAGCATCATGACTGGCTTTTGTGTAATTACCGCGCCTAGATCCTCGTTTCACGCCGCCGCGCTGGGATGGCATTACAAATAAATTATTTGATAATCACAGTACAACAGATACGTACAACAAATAATATTCGTGGCAGCTGCCAGTATTTTAAATCCGTTGTAAATAAATTTAAATCGATTGATACAAATTTTAAATATCATATAACTACAGAATGTTTAAATACATTGCAATAGTTTTAAACCAAATGCAAGTAAATTAAATAGCTTGCCAGAATATTTAATTTGATTGACAAATGGTGTAGATAATTAACTTACTGTGGGTCTCGAACCCGCAGTCTTCTACCTAAGCCTCATTTATACTTCTTGTTGTACAACATTTCCCTTTGATACACAGCAAATCTTTAAAAATGCTGGATGAAATTTGTTGCATAAAGTTTGTCGTATAGCAGTTTATAGCTTATTTGAAAGTTCTCAATTTCTAAAGTAAACCAAATGGATCCAGTTGCTTATTTGTTATATAAAAGACAGCGTAAAAGAATGAAATCTCGGAAATGGTATGTACGACCTCTGAATATAACCAGAAATTTGGTAGGAGAATCATCTTTCAAACATGATATGAGAGTCATGGACGATCAAAGTCATTTTGACTATTTTTTAATGTCCAAAGAAAGATTGAACCATTAATTAAATACCAACCACTCCATCGTTTTCCCGTCGATAAACGGCTTGAGTTTTCAAATCATATCAATATTGTATCTCAGAATATACTGTATAAAATAGAACTCAATTTTCTTGTATACAACATTGAATCGTAAATATTATTTTCGCTCCGTTTTGCAGTAAGTTACAGCATATGCGTAAATTTCTACAAAAAAATTAAAGTGCTGTACAGCATTAGAATAGATGAGGGTTTAGAAGGCAAACGCCTTATCAGCTAGGCTAGGTCATTCTGAAACAACTAAAACCAATTCGTAAGAAAACCGACTTTTAACAGAAGCGCATCTAAAACATAAGAAAAGGACAAGAGAAGAGCATCAAATCTTGATGAAATACAAAGAAACTACTAACAAGTCAGTATTTTCTAACAATTGTGTTGATGGCACTCACTTCGAACGCTGTCTGTAAGTATATGACTTGTATGTGTTCTGTGTTGTTTGGCTCTCTGACACACACACAGGTAAACACAGCCTAGTTATGTTTGCTTGGCTAGAGTGGTGCTGGATAAACATCCTAACACATATGTACACACACACACACATACACATACACACACTGCCTAATGACAGTACAGTACAACAGACAACTTGATCACGTCTGGGTGGCGGGCGAGTCAACAAAAGTACTGGTTGGTGGCAGCTCGCGATCGGTCAACAATGCGAGCATATACACCACATGCCACACAAATTAAAGATACCGCGAGATATCGAGATTTGTCCTCAGCACTAGTGGTAACACAAGTGGTGGCTACTGGCTCGCACTACTACTAGAAAATGCAAGTATATGTGCTACCGGGGCGACACCTGCCGATCATACAGGAAGTACACGGAGACCGTGGACCATATTCATGGTGGATGTCCAGCAGTGTTAACTGGCATCGAATTACACAAAGAAACACGACCACAACACATAGTTTTCATGGTAGAGTTTCTAACTGATGACAAGACAGTGCAGTCCCGGCAGTGGACAAGAACCGAGGAAGTCGAGAAGAACAATCGTGCTAAGATTTGGTGTAATTTTGAGTGTCAGACTCCCCGTCAATGCCAGAACCGAAGACCAGACATGGTGGTATGGAAAAGATTGACAAGAAGGTCTGGACTGTAGATATGGCGTGTTCTCTTGAGGAGAACGTAAGAGAAAAGGAGAGGGAGAAGAGACATAAATATCAACAGCTAGTAGAAGTAAAGATCATGCAGCCCGAATCAGAGGTGGTTCCAATGGTGGTGGGATGTGTGGGAGGAATCAAAAGGTGCTGGAACGTGAAGAGAGAGAAGCCAGAAGAAAGGTCGGAGTGATGCAGCGAGCCACTCTCATCGGGACGGAAGCAGTGTGGAGGAGAGCGACCGTGTGCCGCTGATGTCTTTCTTCTCGACTCTGATGCATGGAAAATGCGGAGGGCGCTACCGATCAGATCCATGCGAATGTGGGAGGATGATATCAAGGAATGTACGGGTCACCACGGACAGAAGATTTGTTACCTTGGAGTAGGTTGGGATGGTTGGCGAAATGCTGGCAAGAATTCGGTGCACCTATGGCCTAACCGGCTACGGAGAAATTGATTGATGTGAAAATGGAGAGAAGATAGATGAAAGAGATAGAGGAGACGAGAAAGTACAATGAGAGAAAAGAAAAAGAGAAATAATATGAGAGTGAAAGGAAGATCGAGAGAAACCGTAGAAGATCCTGCAGGACATAACCGCCACGAGAGGCGGCTGTAGCAGGGCGCATTATAGGCATGGCGTGTCGAATCGAAAAGAAAAATCAGAAGGAAAAGGAAAGAACACAAATATATATATATATATAGCTTTGCAAGAAGAGAAGGATCATGTGTTCCCATGATTTTACATTGAAGTGGACCCGGAGGTAAGTAGATCTTTTGGAGGAATCCATCAGGTGGACAAACGCATCCGAAGAAACCTAAAGAGCTGTGACGAGAAGACAGTAGAGGTGAGAACGGAGAGCCAGACTAAATAAAACTGCGCGCATGTCTGGAGGCGAGTCTGTATGTACAGTATTACCTACGTATGTCTGTCGCCGTTTGTTTAAATAAATTAGTAGTAGTACTACTACTACCACTGTCGATAGTGAATCTTTTTTATTCGAGGTCATGCTTTCGAAACACTACAACCAAATGCTCTCTGCCAACACATATACACAGATCGACCATTTGACACACAGTAGCGAAGTATGTACTGTACATTGTAGGTGTGCGACCAAATACTACTTTTTCACACAGGCGACACATCGAGACGTGAGATAAGCAGGACGTATGCAAAATACGGATACATACAGTACATAGATCGGGAATGTTTAGAGGTAAGTCGGTCCCACAGACTTAGGATGATAGTGATGATGAAAACATCTCAAGAAATACCACTGATGCGCTCTCGGCAACTCCTTTCGCATATCAAGTTTCCAGTAAATCCAATCTTAAATTCTACCAAATAATTTTTGACGATCTTTAGAAATTCGGCCGTAAATTGAACTTTCATCATTGCTAGATGCTGTACTACTATGAATAGTTTAATATTATGGAAGCTTTATCAGAAATGACAGATTAAAACGTGAACAATTAATGACACGAGAGCGCATCTAAATATAATAATATCTAAAATAAAAATATTTCCGCATCAATTTTTAAAAAATACTATGGGATGTCCCTTCCAGGCATGCAAAGTGATACATTCCCTATTACTATTTCTAGCACTCGCTCTCTTTTCTGTCCCCTTCTCTTGGTTTTCTTTAATCCCCTGTCTTTTCTGTTAATTTCCTTATCTCCTCCCTCCCCTCTCTGTTTGCACTCTCCCCGTTTATCTCTCCCTTCCCCTCTCTGTTTCCCTCTCATATCCCCACTATTTCTTCTCTCCCTTATTTCCTCTCTGCTTCCATTCTCCCTCCCAGTCTGTTTCCTCTCTCCATTCCCCCTTTCTGTTTCCTTCCCCGTCTCTATTTCCTCCCTCCCTCCCCCACTGTTTCCTCCCTCCCTCCCACACTGTTTCCTCCCTCCCTCCCACACTGTTTCCTCCCTCCCTCCCACACTGTTTCCTCCCTCCCACCCCCTCTTTGTTTTCTCTTTCCCTTCAGTCCTCTCTGTTTCCTCTCTTTTTTCTTCCCCCTCTGTTTCTTCTCTCCTTTCCCCATCTCTGCTTCTTCTCTCCTCTCCGCCCTCTCAGTTTCATCTCTCCCTTCCCCCTCTCACTCTCTCTTTCTCTGGGAGTTTGAAGTGCCGTCGCTTCCCCTCTACCGGGAAGTATAACAACAAATACTGCGACATGCGCTACATTATAATGACGTGCACATCTACTCTAGTTTAGACAACAACCAACACCGGAAGGATAAATACCATCAGTGGTTGGTTGGTACGTGTACTGGGTATACATACAGAATTCAACACACGTCAGAGCAACGACTAGACTCTCATTTTGCCGACAGCCACTCCGCAGCCGATTCCCATTAGTCAGCTGTTTGGTTTGATGCTAAGCCCCAACTCATCTGTTCGACTCAGCAGCTCTCGGATGGCAAGATAGGCATTTGCTATCAGTTGTCATTAGTTACAGAGAAAATGCCAGTGCCCCCTGCCTGCGCTTCCGTTTGTACACTAAGCACAAACTACACACATACACACAATGCACACAGAGAGAACATAATGATAAGTCCTGTGGTACAAGTCGGGATACTCAATTAGATAATAGGAAACGAGAATAAAGTGTGTGTTAGAGATATTGAGGACAAGCACAAAGACAGAGGGAGAGGCGATCAAGAAAGAGAGGGTGGAGAAAAATAGAGTGAACGGGGAGGAGTGAAAGAGCAAAATTAGGAGGTAAGAGAATAAAAGAAAGCGCGCGCGAGAAGAGGGGAGCAAAGAAATAACGGGAAAAGAGAAATCGAGAGATAGAGAAAGACCAGAATGATTCCTCCCCTCAGCCAGGAAATTACCACTACAACAATAAAAACTAGGTATCAACTATAACGATGTGAAAGGCAGTACAATATACGGTATCTGTGCATCGCCAATGCTTCTCCGTCGTAACATGTGGACTTCTCACCTAGACACAGAAGTTCACCAGCAGCTGCCCTTCTACCCCAACACATCCTCCACCCCATCCCCTATTTTAATTTGAACGCATTTTTGTTCTTGGTAAAATTACCGCTTCAGACTCCCCTCGTCTCATTCTCTGAACTCCATCTTCCTCGATTTTTGTGCGTCCTGTGGCGAGTCTATCCACCAAGAAAACATCCCCGTCTGCCTTCCATTTCAGTGAGATATCCGGGTAATCCCACCTGAGTACGAGTTACTCCAAGTCTTCATCTAAAATTCCGTTTCAGCGAGAGGCCTTCTAGCAAAGGTATAACTCTTCGCTTCGAAAAAAGCATTGTATATAATAATAATAAAGAGGTTTTATTCGAAATGTTTGGAAGAAGATCAACGATCTGGTGTTACAAGTACATCACCATTCATGCATAATCCACAATGGACCAAACTGTTCAGAAATCTTTGGGTTCTGCACCTAGCAGAAAAGGACGGTCTATGCCGCAGCAAAACTGGGATATCTCTGACAGGGTCTGGAAAAGAGAGTTACCCGGTTTTACACAACCGTTCAAAGCTGGTATTTAGATCGGGGAGCTTTGCCACTGTCGGTAGGATAAACCAGCAAATATGATCCTTAAGACTCTTTTCTGCACCCTCTCAATCTATTCCTGTAGAGACTTCGTCAGAGAAGTGTGCCACGAAAGACACGCGTATTCCAGGATGTCTATGATAAAGAGGCAGTAAAATCTGACTAAATCTTGGTCCCGGACACCTGATCTCTTTAGCATAATGATATCGTAAATACGTTTACACGCTTTCCGCACCATTTCACTGACGTGGGTGTCACATGTTTCATTCCCTCAATTTCCAGAGAAGGCCAAGCGTGCAACCCTTTTTAAACGAAATTTGAAAATCTTGCATTTTTAGTGATTAGTTTCCCATTGTTTCACTTGGTCCACAGGAGAATCTCTTAAGCTCTCTGTTGCATGCGGAACAATTCTGGTGTTTTCACAATTTCTACAGCAGTAGAGTCATCTACATACTTCAAATTGACATCCAAGTCGTTGATGAGTAACAGAAATGCTAATAATGGTTCCCTGTGGCACGCCAGCGTAAACATCTTCCCAAGACGAGACTATTCCGTTGTAGTTGACTCTCTGCTGTCTGGATGCAAAGAAAGAAACAATGGCGGCACATCAATTTCATAATCTTGCGTAGTAGAAGTGGGGTGTTAATTCGGTCAAATCCTTTAAAAAATCAATTAGTGGGACTCTTGACAAATTTTCTTGGTCATGGTTGGTGTAGTAAGGAGACTAATGATTGAGAGGTGTACCTTCCTTTAATAGACCCAAACTGACGGGAATCGATTAATTTTGTCACGTGCTTGTTCAGAAAATCAGTCATGTATTTTCTCAAGGAAAAAAAGTAAGGGTGATAAGCCGTTAGGTCGTTTTCAATTGAGGTCGGAGGGGAAACCTTCGTAGTGATACGCGCAGTGATACGCCAGGCAAGTAAGGAGAGGAATCAGAGAAGTCTATGCCTTAATTTGCAGAAGATAACTCACTTTAATTCCCATCAGCACAAAATATCAATGTAACCTGAATATCTGGATGTTAAAATTTTCTACATCTAGCTGGTCTCATCATAAACTATCTTAAATGTTTTTGCAGGCCAGCTGTTCCTTTTACAAACTTTATCTTAATGGTATTATTCACTAAAAAACTATATACTCTGTGTCGCTTTCTATTTTTATAATTCAGAACATGTTATTCCCTATCCCAATAAATTGAATTAAAGTCTAGGTTGTTTTTAATGCCCCCAAGTGAAAAGGGCTGTCAAAAATCATAAATTTACCCATGCCTTATCTAAACATGTTAGGACGCATAGTCGTTCTATATGGATTTTCGTTCCAGCTTTATGATTTGGAAATTCGTCGTTTGGATATAGAGGCTTTTCAATTAGGATTCGAACATTGCTCATTGTTTCCTCAGATCAATTACACTCCATGAACGTGATTCGATGGACTAATCATTTGTTCGCATAATTAAACTTCGAGATTTTATATTAATGACATTTCACATTATTATGACTCTAGTTTTGAGTCGAAATCTCGTGCTGAAAATACATATTATATAATGTAGATATTTATTTTAATTGTGGTCTTTTCTTGTGACTGAATTCCCAGGCAAGCTAATTTCACTCAATTGCAGCTAAAGAGAGGACGCTGAAGTACAGAAGAGTCAAGGTGAATGACGAATGAGAGAGTGAGAGACAGAGTGAGGAGTGGAAAAGTGAGACTCAGAGAGTATTTGGTATGGTTTCGAATACATGCAGACTCACCCAGTTTTCATTGGTGAAGAACTCCTTGTGCCAGTCGTGCCTGTCGAAGAATTTCTTCCCCACAGTCAGAATGGTCTCATTATCCTCCGGATTCCGATACACAACCCTCGATAATTCGTTCTTCTTGTTGTAAACTTTTTCCGGAGCTGTCGATCCCGCTATGTGCTGAAAACAAGGCGGGGGGGGGGGTCAAAAGCGCTTGATATAACAAGAAGACAAAAAGATTGACAACCCTGTTTAACGGTGACTGGTTGTTATCTTTAGTTAGGCTTTTGATTGGCTGATACACTTCGTGCGACAGGGTTCAATTGTCTCTAGATGGACGTCTGTACGGACAAAGGATGGGACTAGGGTGGCCTGAAGCATCAGGCTTCCCTACTACTTACAAGGAAACCTGAACATCAATCTTTCTGATCCAGCTGCCATTAGTGAAGTAGTACTAAAACGACCTGCCTACCTACAATGCAGTACAAAATACGTGTATCACTTGAGTTTTAGAATCAGGAAAATGACGCAATATCTATCGTACGTAGTTTCTAGATAAGAGTGTAAGGAGACGGCGAGGTCAGACGGCGAGCAAAGAGCAAGCTCGCCAGCATGACCAGAATTCTAATTGAACGATTCAATTCCAAACAGCGCAGAGGTCAGACAGCTGTGTAAGCCAAGTAGTATTATATATATCCCGTTTCATTAGACGCCTTCCCTATACAAAGCACAGTTCTACGCGTTGAAATCAACTCAAGAGAGGCCAGATACACTTTTGGTTTGAAGTTTTTAGTGGTGTGGATGTCCAGCTACGGCAGGCAAAGTGCAGACTTTCTTGGGACCTCCAGCGGTTTATCTCTCTTTTCTCTCCTTTCGCTCTCCCGTTTCTCTTATCTCCTTTCGCTCTTTTTCTCCCCTCCATCTCTCATCTTTTTCTCCCCTCCATCTCTTCTTTTTCTCTCCTCCATCTCTCATCTTTTTCTCTCCTCCCTCTCTCTCTTCTTTTTCTCTCCTCCATCTCTCGTCTTTTCTCTCCTCCCTCTCTCTTCTTTTTCTCTCCTCCCTCTCTCATCTTTTTCTCTCCTCCCTCTCTCATCTTTTTCTCTCCTCCATCTCTCTTCTTTTTCTCTCCTCCATCTCTCATCTTTTACTCTCCTCCCTCTCTCATCTTTTTCTCTCCTCCATCTCTCATCTTTTTCTGTCCTCCCTCTCTTCTCTTTCTCTCCACCCTCTCTCTTCTTTTTCTCTATCCTCCCTCTCCTTCCTCCGGGAGTTCATATGGCACTGACGCGTCCCATAGACCTGGATTTACAGCAGTATTGGTTTTAAAGATTATGCAAATATCTTGAAAGTCACAGAAAAATCTTGTTTTGTTACTAAGGATATAACCACTCGTATAGGAACAAACGACCTCTGATATTCAGCATCGCCCTGTATGGAGCGGAGAGCTGGACGTTGACGCAAGACGAAATCTCGAGGATCGACGCTTTTGAACTCTGCTGCTGGCGCCGTATGCTGCAGGTAAGCTGGAAAGACCGGGTAACAAACATCGAGGTCCGAAATAAAGTTCAAAATCCCGAGAGTCTGACTGACAAGATC
>JAUYWV010132234.1:0-11054 GCA_032274565.1 Nematoplana nigrocapitula
AGAGGATTCTCTGTTAACAAACAACTTCTGATAGATAATCAAAAGGAACAATCTTTGATATCACAACGAGTAATTAATGATCTCATCAGAGCCGTGTGTGAGGGTGATGCTTCCAAATGTACTATTTCTAAGCAACTCATCCTCTCTGCAAGAAATTCTGCTTCCCGTTTCAAAGAAGCAAATCGATTGTGTCAAGCACTGAAGATAGTAGACAATAAGGAGCAAGCCGAAAAGAAAAGAAAAGCTCTTGAAATAAAAGAAAAAGAATCAGAAAGAAAACGATTGCGTCTGCAGATTGGGCAGATTGAAGAAGATCTTTCCAAACTTAAAAAATAAGATTATGTCCATGTCCTGTCCTCTTTACTCATAATACAGTAGTGCATTTCATCTTTTGTTCGTTTTATACTTGCATTTAAACTGAAAGACATGCATTTTTTCTAAACTGTTTACCTATGCTCCTACTCTTTGAATTGTAGGTGCTTTTAACAACACTTTAAACTTTAATAGTAATACTATCGGTTTACACATGCATTTTTATTCATGTGCATTTTTACATATTTTAATCAATATACATACAGATAATTGGCAGTTTGTTGAATTCTTTTGTCTATCATTTTGTACCTATATATTCAAGTACTGAGTATAGTTAGTTATACAGTGAAATCAATTGTGTTCTAGATTTACTGTATTCTAGCATGCCTAGTTGCAACAGTGTAATACATTAACGGTATTTAAAAAGGATACAAACTATTAAAATGACATTCACTAAAAATGGTCACATTATACTATAAAAGCCTGGATAAAAAATTCTGTCCTCAGGGAACAATGTTTTTCATTAGTGTTGGACACCCTGTTCTGCTAAAAAATAAGCTATTGCAATATATACTTTTGTCTATGATCTTGCACGAAGTGTCAAATTTTGTGCCTTTAAAGTTTATTAATTAAAAATATACTACAGTTTTCTTAGACTACAATATCAGGACGATCAATTACGCTTTTTATTCGTAGTTTAACCAAGTGGGCGATGGGGTCAAATAAAAGTTCATCTGTGCATTCGCTGACCTCCAAAACTGACACCATTTTAAAGGCCACTTCAGAGGAATCAAAATTATAAATTATATTTTACTCAAACGCTTTTATTTAAATTATACTAATATCCGTCTTACGAGTAAAGACACTTTCACCAATCTTTAGACAGTTTATTAGAACATTAGAGCATGTTACAGGAGTACCCAACGGGAACAAAAGGCGGAACTCTATGAAAAATAAGTACATTTAAGTAAGTTACCATATGGTAATAGTCAGAATTCTATCCTAAATATACTCTTTTGTGGAGTGGGTGGGGTGGATAGACTCCAGTGTCCTCTTTCGCATCCGACTGTCTGAACTTGGCAACTATTTTTATACTTTTCTCTTTTTATTATCTATCGAAACTGTCAAGTGTGCTTGTAACGACTTTTGTAACACATTTAGTTACTGTATTTGTACGACTAATCCTTCTCTTAATCCTAAATATTGTCCGTAATCGGAGTTCATTTCCCTCATTGTATTTTCTTTTATTCTCTGTCTCGGTGAACTCTCAGACAATGTTGGAGGCGGCTGGCGGATCGCGGAAGAAGTCGAGGAAACGACAGTTCTGCGCAATCAACGACTTTACCAATCCTGGAGTGGGCGCAGAGAAGAAGTTCAAAGGAGAGAAGAAATCGAAAAAATGTTTTTTCTAAAAAGCGACAATCGATGCTTTGCTGTTGCCCCATTTTGTAAATAGATACAGTATGCATTTTTGAGTGGTCTCAGCGTTATAACTGCATAGCTGTTCATTCTTCCGCATTTTGATTGGTCATTCCGTTATTGCGGGTTGAGGTTTGATTATTCCACAGTCCTTAAAATCCTGCAAGACCTATTTTATCTTATGTTTTATAGTCGCGCGTGTAACTACTTATGAGTTTATCTGTCAAAAGTTTACAAAACCTAGAAATGGGAAACCATGTGACAGTATGAAAAATGAGAATGCGCACCCTTCCCCGAGCACGTGATGTGACATTTCTGTGTCCTCCCAGAATCGTGCGAGGCTTTGAGATTGGAGTGTGTAAGAGAGGTTTTGAGTGTAGAGTGAGTGAATAAGGCTTTGAGTTTAGTGTGAGAGACTTTGAGTGTAGAGTAAATATAAGAGACTTCTGAGTGTTGATTGTGTGACAGAGGCTTTATGTGCAGAGTGAGTGGGTGAGGCTTTGAGTTTAGTGTGTGAGGGGCTTTGAGTGTAGAGTGAGTGAGAGGCTTCTGAGTGTTGAGTGAATAAAATAGACTTCTGAGTGTTGAGTGAATAAAAGAGACTTCTGAGTGTTGAATGAATAAAAGAGATTTCTGAGTGTCGATTGTGTGACAGAGGCTTTATATGTAGAGTGAGTGAATAAGGCTTTGAGTTTAGTGTGTGAGAGGCTTTGAGTGTAGAGTGAATGTAAGGGACTTCTGAGTGTTGATTGTGTGACAGAGGCTTTATGTGTAGAGTGAGTGGGTGAGGCTTTGAGTTTAGTGTGGGAGAGGCTTTGAGTGTAGAGTAAGTGAGAGGCTTCGGAGTGTTGAGTGAATAAAAGAAACTTCTTGAGTGTTGATTGTATGACAGAGGCTTTACGTGTAGAGTGAGTGGGTAAGGCTTTGAGTTTAGTGTGTGAGAGGCTTTGAGTGTAGAGTAAGTGAGAGAGGCTAATGTGTTGGGTGAATGAAACAGGCTTCTGAGTGTTGAGTGAATGAAAGAGACTTCTGAGTGTTGAGTGAATGAAAGAGGCTTCTACGTGGTAAGTGAATGAAAGGCTTCTGAGTGCAGAGTTAGTGAGAGAGACTTTGCGTGTTAAGTGAGTAACAGAGGATTCTGAGTAGAGTGGGTGAGTGAGGCTTTGAGTGTCGAGTGAGTGATAGAGGCTTCTGAGTGTTAGGTGAGTGAGAGAGGCTTTGAGTGTTGAGTGAATGAAAGGCTTCTGAGTGGTGAGTGAGTGAGAGAGGCTTGCAGAGATTGTATTTTGTGAAACGATTGTTTGGAGCGTAGAAGCGGTTGGTGATTAGACGAATCTTGTTGAAGTTCAGACCCTTTTCCGTTTCCCCAAGTGGACGAACCCACATTACCTGCTAACTGGGGTAGTAGTAGCGTGGTTGACTCCCTCGGCTATGGCTAGTCAAGCAGGGATGTTCAATGTCTGACAACCCGAAGTAGTGTACCGACCCCTAGTAAGACTTAAGAAATAAGTTTGAACGGCAGAAATGGTCTGACGATACCCGGAGAATCTAACTACATTGTTAATTAGTAGCACATGTAATTTGATTGATCTGTCCACTAAATAACTTTATAAATGTACCTACTACATGAAGTAGTATTGTGAAATTTTAAATATTTGTGGAGTTAACAGATCCGCTCTTCCTAAGGAAGGCGCCTTGTAAAATACCAACATTTTCAATCGGTTTTCCGTAATTTCATATTTATTATTCCGGAATTAAAGGAGTAATGAACAGCTCTGTAACTGGTGTAATATTTAAAAAAAAAGTATATTTTATAAATTGTAAATATTTCTTGTAATTTTCTTGTGAAAGTCTTATTCTGTTGTTTAGACATGTAACTATTTGTATTACCTTGTCATTTTTAAAGAAAAACATGTCCGGCTGGGTTTCTGTAAGATTAAATTGAAATTTGATGCATTATTTTATTGGATTTCTCTATTCAATTTTCGATATCGTTTCGTTCAACGTAATATGTCTGGAGACGTCATGTTAATGATAAATATACCGTCAGATTAAAGAGAAATCATATATATTATCGCGTAAATGATATATGTATGTACTTTGTGTGCGGATAGTATTCAGTGCACACAAGTTAATAAAACAATTTCTGAAAAGTTTTCTTAGTTTTGTTATATTTTTACTTACTACTATTGCAGTAGTATAAAGTTATTTTAGGCAAATTAGGATTGTGCAGATTACACTGATATTAATAATGGGAGTTGGGCAAGGACGAAGATGTCGGGGTGAACCCTGACTCAGCTGATGTCCTGCAAATGGTGGACAGAAGGTCATGTCTTGTTCTCGATGTAGCCCCTCAAACTGGAACTAGAGTCTGTATCTCGATGAGTTCCAGGTCTAGTTCTAGCTAACCATTATTCATGCTTGCTCCCTAGGCAAATTGACCTGATATTAGAAATTAAAGTAGTAAGGAGTTCTTGAACTCTAATTCATCCCTCCCCCTGTTCCACGGGAAAATGTTTGTTATTAAAGCTGTAGAACATAGTATACCATAGAGTAGTTTATTATTGAAAAAACATTCATAATACAAATATGAAAAAATACAAAACACAAAATTTCTGATGAATGCTAGAAGTCCTTTTTCATTTAAGATATTTCATTGTTATTACTCAAAGCTTATTGAGATTATAACGTGAATAAAATCTTTACTCGGTTGATTGTTTTCATGATTATGCGAATCATCACGTCAGTTCACGTGTGGCATTGCATGAATTTGGCATGGTTTCCAAAACCACCTAGAAATATAATGGGAAAACAAAAACTGCTCTGACAAAGATCGTAGATTTTTCTATCAAATTCTCTTCATAAAACGATCAATAACAACTAAAAATATTAGATACGTGCATCAGTAGAAGATTGCCTTTCTGACCCGGTGGCTATCCATACTTTCCTAGTAGAAAGACTTCACAGAGTCCAGCGCAAGGGATGCGCGTCACCGTGGGCTGAACTTCTCAACTAATGTACTATTCCATATATCATTCGAGGCCACTAAGATAGTTCCAGTGGTTTCAGCTACTGTAAGTTACTAGTAGGGATAAACATCAACTCATTTCTCACTTGGGACACGCACATCGGGGATATCCGCAGAAAGGCTAGCAGGAAGATTTATTTACTATCCTGCTCAAACGTGCTAATGTACGAGAAAAAGAAATTATTGCGATGTATTTCACAATGATTAGAAGAAGCTTGTCCAGTGTGACATACAAGTCTAATCATTTCCCCCGAAATATAACCGATGGAAGTGGCCTCTATGCAGTTTTAAAGAGGTACCAGCGTCCTGCGGTCCTGATGGACTTTAAACACAGGCCCCCATTCTCTGTGAAGTACCATTGGTATTGGTCCCTCTCTTCACGTTTGCCCCATTTGTTGCCTATCTGGACAACCTGATGTATTTTACATTTTTATTTCTTGTCGTTAATGATTTTTTATGAAGATATTGTATTAGGTGGTTCTCTACTTCTTGCAAACACTGAGGTGAATGGCACGATTACAAGAATGTCCAATGAAAACACACAATTACAATTAAGTGAATTCACAGCAGGCACCGCAGTTGTTTGTTTGTCAACAGCAGACAGATTTCGAACAAGCCAACAACGTCTTCATCTGACCTTGAAGGTTCAGAAGTTCTTTCCGCGTTTCCTCGCCCAGCCTCTTCATCTGCTCGCTACTAGCTGCCATCATCCATGAACCATAGGACAGCGGAGACACAGCAGCGTGCGCTTTGTAGGGATAGGAAAGCAGGAAAGCGACCAGAAAAATAGTGGCCACATTTGCTACCGACTGAGACTGGAGCAAACCTTCCGACTGGAACAAGCCGCCGACGGTGGCCAGCTGGTCGCGATGAGCCCTGACAATCTGAGCCAGGTCACATTCCATCAGATCTCTGATAATACTGTCGATTGTTGTGCTTAGCAGCTCTTCTTTTCTGCCAAAGCTCGACTGGGATGTGAAGATGAATTCGTCGACAGAATTGACAATCAACAATTCGAATACTTTCGAAACGGCCGCGGTCTCCACTGCCTCCGTCGAAACAGCAGCGTCTAGCGATCGTTCATCCAACCATCGAATATAGTCGTCGACAAAGTGCGACAACCTTTCCGACGAAGATCTCGGCTCGATGGACTGGGGGGAGATAAACTTGCGACTGCCAGCTGTCGAAATGCAAAAGAGGAGGAGACACGAGGACTTGGGATTCCGTCTGAGGAGCACATAGCCCCGCGGTTGTCCAGTCTCCTTGTCCAGGCGTCCCATCGATTGCCACAACTGATCCAAATCGACCCAATGCGAGGGGTATTTGAATCGAGCCGTATCGAACACCAACACAAGCCGCTTGGCCGGATGATAACCGCCGATGTTGGCGAAATGTCCGTCACCAGACTGTTTGAACTGAATACGGGAATAGTTGACTACCAGGATCTGTTCCGTTTGCCGTGTGGTCTCCTCTACGAGTTGGGCAAACCTTTCGAAACTCGCCCCCTCGTTTGCGAATACAGGTTCTGTCTGGAAATGAAATGGGAAATATCATAGTATTAAATGTTTGTTTAACTATAGACCACCCCTCGACACACCCGGAGAAAAACCTCAAGTGGCCTAGAGTAAAGCATGCTCTGGTAACCTAAAGTTAAGCACGCTACGGTAAGTAGTAGGTAATGTGCAGCCTCTAACCCACCTAAAAATATATTTGGGAATTCCTTTATGACGTTACTGCAACCATGGGAATTCCCTAGCAACGAAAGTAGGTTATCTAATCAGAGGGTAGTACGTTATAATTACGTCAAAGTCAAATTTAAAAAAATTTTCCACGACCCTCCCCTACCTAGTGCCCCCGTGGGAAAATTTTCAAAAAAATAAAATTACAAATTACAAATTTTTATATCGCCGAATCATATAACCCTTTCGTACGAAAGGTATGGACGAGACGAATCAATTGGTACCATCAGATTTTAAATCCGTTCAGTGCTTATTGATTTTTTCGATCGATTTCTATTCACAGACAATAGTACGAAGTTTATTCAGTGTTAACGTGCAGTTTAATTGAAGTGCCGTAAAGAAAATGCGGTTTTTATAGGGAGACTCGGGCAGCGTGGGGGATACTCGGGCAGAGTGGAGGATACACCGGCAGAGTTTAGAATACTCGAACAGGGTGGGGGGATACTCGGGCAGAGTGGAGGGTACTCGGGCAGAAGCGGACTCGGGCAGAGTGGGGGATACTCGGGCAAAGATGCGGAGACTCGGGCAGAGTGGAGAATACTCGGGCAGCGTGGACGAAAACTCGGACAGAGTGGAGAAGACTCGGACAGGGTCGGGGATACTCGGCAGAGTGGAAGAGGAGACTCGGGCAGCGTGGGCGAAACCTCGGGCAGAGTGGAGAAGACTCGGGCAGAGTGGAGGATACTCGGGCATCGACTGGTTTTGCCAGATACGAAATTCGTTCATTGATTATCAATGTATTCAGTCTAGAAAATGAATGTCATCTAGTGTCTGAAGGGATTTTAGCCTACAGACTATACTCAAGTTTTGTTGCTATTCTCTATGCCTGTGTTTTTGTTTATTTTGATTGTTATAGGTTTTTGCTATGCGCTTAGTCTACTCGTGTATACTGTATAATATTATTTTATTTTTTTCCTTGTTTACAGGAACGCCGTTTTCATTCTCAATTAAACAAGTTATTTTGATAAGGAGTTCTTCTTCATGAAAACGGCGTTCTAAGACTCGCCAAACCAAGGATGGTAGTTCTTGCTTGTGGAATGCCGAACTTCACCTACGCAACAGCCGACAGCTCCGATGTCATCGCAATAGCCCTATTAACAAACCACAACATTGCCCACCAACTCACCATCAGGAAAGATGCGAAAGCCTCTCTGCAGCTTTTTCACTGTGCCGCAGATGCCCTTGGTGACACTCTCCTGAAGGCCGACCCGGCCATCAGCTCGCGTCCCATTGCTGCCGTAATAGAAGCAATGAAATCTTTAGCGATCATCCCAGTATCTCTCTCTCTCTCTCTCTATTTCCTGGCTCTTTTTGTCACAGGCCGGGTTGACTGATGCGCCCCAGGAACAGCAGCACCTTTTCGGGGTTTTCGACGAGGATCTTGTCGTTAGAGGGGTTCCCCATTGTTGAAAGTCTGGCTTTGTCATGCAGCGGGCAACTGAATAGGACATGTCCGGTTGTCTCTTCTTGATTGCAGTTGGTACAGAGCGGGTTTTCCGCCTTCACGATGCTATGGAGGAAGTCTTTCGTGTTAGTAAGCCTGCCCACCCAGGCCTGATGGAGGGTGACCGCCTCCCGGTGAGACAGTCCGTTGAGTAGCTCTTCTTTTGCAGACTTTCCGTCGCAGTATGTATTCCTCCAGGAGCTTCCGAAGTCTGCCCTGTCATGCCACGCCCTCCTGATTTTACGGGCAGCAAGCTTCTTGTAGACGTCGATGGTCGCTTCTGTCTGGTCCATTTTGGTCGCTTCACCGGCGATTCTGTCCGCTTCTTCATTTTCTGCAATATCGCAGTGGCAGGGGACCCATTCGAAGTGGTTAATGGTTTCATTGAAGCCACCCAAGCACCTCCAAACTCTATTTCCCGTGCTTTCTTTGTTTTCTTGTGGGCCTTGGGACAAGGAATCGATCGAGGATTTACTATCCGTGAAGATTCTAATCATCTTTCCCTTGGTGTCCACTGAGGTTAGTTCCATTAGTGCAGCTTCTATCGCGAGCAACTCGGCCCGATAACTTGAGCTGAATTTTCCAGCCGGCACCCCCTTGCTGGACTGGTACTCACCACTGATTGTGTAGCCACCACCACCGTCTTCGGTACTGTTCATTACTGAACCATCTGACCATACGCTTATGTTGGCCGGTGTCAATGAGCTGAGGTATCTGGTGGTGGTCTCCCTCTGGACGATTATCGGGTCGGATTTGCTGATGTGTGGGGATTTATTCTCCTCGTCGGCGTCTGCGTGTGTCTGTGTGTCTGTGTGCAAACTTTCAGAAAGTTTGGTCCAGTAGTATTGAAACAGACATTCATGAATTCAAACATCCTGTGTCGCATATCTTCATTTATCAGAATGGGATCAATAATGCCCGATACTGTCCTATATATTGGTTTGTGATCGCAAGGTTTTTCGACACGCAGATCATTTGTTCCAAACTACAACTGAACCTTCCATATTTAAAGGACTTCATTTTTCAATTGAGTGCGCGCTCGGATGAACATAATGTTGTGACGTACAGTAGTTGTTGCGGTCCATAATTTTGTATAATATGCTACACAATTACACTATAAACCATATTTGCATGACAGGATTAGGGATTTAAATTAGTTCATCAACCTGTTCATCCACTCTATTGTATTATATTTAAACATCCTGACTACGAGTCTGATACCGCTGTTTTTAATTATTCAAAATTAATTTTTTTTATGAGTTTCACTGTTTGATTAGAGGCAGTGTTCTCGAAGCCGGAACTAATGCTATGATGATAAATTTATTACTACTGTATAATGCGGTGTCAGAAACCTCCCTAAAAACTCAACGCTAAGACCGAACGTGTTTGGGGGATCAAAGGCTTCAAAGTGTTAATATCGTTTGTAGTATTGTTATACTCATGCTGTGTGCCTTCGAAATTTCAAATATTATGATTTATTATAAACACCATAAACAATGTTTTTTCTAGAAGAGGTTGTTGTTGTTGTGACCCCCCTGGTATAAGACATTTCAGTCGACCGATCTCCATGACAAACTCGATTATGGATACATATATCTTTGACTCCTCCCAGTGGTGGTGCGGGAGTCGAACCATTTGAGTCTTTGGTTGAAGTACTTAGGACATGTATTGAGGATGTGCGAGGTGGTGTCCGGCTCTTTGTACTCGTCACAGTTGCCGTCTTCATTAGGGTCGATCCTAGCCGGTACGCCCTTGCGATCCTGCTGTGGCCGGTTCTCACTTGGCTGAGGGTCGTTCTGTCTTCTCTATTCATGCTCTGTTCTTCCTCCCTGTTTGTGTTCCACTTGGTATGCTCCGAAGAGTCTTTTCATTTCTGCTCGATCTTCGCTTTCAGTTTCATACATATCGTTTCCTTATTAAGCGGTTCGTCTTCTTGGTTGAGCTTGCTCGCTTCTTTTGCCAACTTGTCCGCTTTTCCGTTCCCATCAATACCCACATGCCCCGGGACCCATTGGAAGGTGTGGTTGGCGCCAGTTAGTTGACTCTTCCGGGACGAACTTCTCCACGTCTTCGCCCCATCTGAGTGCTGGTCTCTTCCTCAGTCTCTCCCTATCCACCTGTTGTCTCTCATTCGACCGATGTCTCCTGCCCAGCGCCATTTTTTTTAGTCGATGAATGATGTCTTCAGCAAAAATGTGCACTTCAAATAAGAACGAGGAATGTTTGCTAGGAAGTTCACTGAACAGATTTTTACTTTGATCAGAACACCACCACCAAGAATAATCAGTTGACGAGAAATATTAGGAGAAGAAGAACACGTATCGCCCGAATGCTGCGGTATGAAGAGGCGGTCGACTACTTCGTAGAGAGTAGAAAGAAAAGATGACGTCATAGGTGGGGAAAAGGCCTATCAGATACAAACGCGTCCACCATTGCAGTTTTGTCTGTCTGCTCTTTTCGAAATAAGATGAGCAGTCGTGGGCCGAATCAGTCAGGTCTCTGTTAATATACAATAATAAAATAAAAAATTTATTGTCAGGTTGAAAACAAATATAGTGTCTTATCATTGTACGAAATATGGGAAAATTCCTTGTCTCCTAAACCATGAAACTTTGTATTTTGCACGTCATATTGCACATTGATAACATTGTTCAAATACTGTTAATTTGCAATTCAATTGTAAAAGTATTTTGCGATAATTTTCTAGTAAGATGTACTAGCAACACAGGAGTCTTCGGGGAATTATCGATATCTTCAGTTATTTCACCAGTACATCAAGCTCCAAATGTTGTTAGAGTCAATTTTAAGTAGAGCTTAAAGGATACAATTTATATCATTAAGCAAGCTACGTGATTCCCGTGTCGGTCGGTCGGTCGCGTACCGCCAGAACGTCATCTGATTGGTCAGTTTGCTGACAGAGGGCGTGAGCGCGAGCCAGTGCGAGGTGATTCACTCACTCACACACACACACACACACACACACAGACTGGCTAGCTGGCTTAAAGCTGCACATTCTATTGATTTTCTCTGTCGACTCCATAGAAATCGGATTCCGCGGCACAGCTATTTTAATCTAGAAGCGACACGCCGCCATTTTCATGTGTCGTAATGG
>JAUYWV010132245.1:0-11050 GCA_032274565.1 Nematoplana nigrocapitula
TTTCACCAAGGTGACAAAGCCAGAGCGTTTCCCGAGCATGGCTGGTGCCCCGTCTGTACAGATGTGACCAATATTGTCCCAGGAGAGACCATTTGCTTCGAAAAAGACATCCATCGTCCGTTTGATATCGGCAGCACTGGTTGTTTCCTTGAGTTCTTCGCAGAGTAAAAACTCCTCTTTCACTCCGGACTCATGAACATATCTAACGTACGCCAAGAGCTGTGCCATGTTGCTCACGTCGGTAGATTCGTCCAGTTGTAAACTGGCAGGGAGGGGACTGTTGCGAATTTCTTCACAAACTTTCTCCCGAATGTCCTGTGACAAGAAGTCGAGTCGTCGTCGGATAGTGTTATTGCTCAGCGACACGCGCTGAACGTTTCTCAGAGCATCTCCTCCGCACATCAGCCTCGTGACCACTTCGATACAGGGTTTGATGAGAGTCTCTCCAATAGTGTGGGGTTTCTTGGACTTGCCAATCAAATAAGCGACCTGATAGCTCGCTTCCAGAGCAGGCTTTTCCTCGGTACGAAAACCAAATGCTTCCATTCTTCCACCAGTGTCAAACCTCTTCCGCTTAGCTTTGATGTCCTCCAGTTTATCATCTTTCCTTCCTGGATGAACATTGTTGCGGTGGGCAGATAGTTTGTTGGGCCTCATAGAGTCGTTTCCAAGAATAACATTGCAGTATAAGCATTGAGGCACTTCCACTCCATTCTTCAAAGCGACAGTGAAACCGAACTTTTCGTACTCCTCACTCCACTTTCGCTTTTTGGCACTCATACTGAGATACTGAAAAAGAAGACGAAACGCGAGGTATTAGAAAGTTAGTACTTCCTACACGTCCAACAAAACAGAAGAGAAGAAGAGTAGAAATGAATATGATGAAGACACGAGGATAGGCAAGATATTTATAGCTTGTATTAACTGTAGTATTTCTTTTCCTTTGAATATTTCGCAAGTGAAAAATTCCAATGGAGCAGAGTGCAAAGGGGGAGGGTCCAAGAAGACTTACAACCTTTTACTATACTGGTCCCCAGTACAACTTCATTATCGGAAAGAGCGCCATGACTGAAATTGCCTCGTTTCATTCAGTACAATAACTTTACGAGGTGTGTCAGAAAAGTTCCAGAACTGGGGTCACAAAAAATATTTCAAAAGATTTATACAAACTGCAAGTTTCCCTTTCAATGTAATTCTCCTTGATGTATTCCACGTATGAAAAATGGGTCCCATAATGACCCCCATGAGCTCGAGGATATCCTGACACACCTGCGTTCTCCGCATTCGAATAGTCAGATGACGGTCGCCACACACCACCTCTTCACACGCTCAACGTTGTCCTCAGTCCTGTTTGTTGAAGGCCTTCCACTCCTGGAGTCCTCTTCCACGTCTTCGCGTCCCACTTTGAACCTATTGTGCCACTCCTTGTGATTTGTTTTCTTTTCCCCAAGTTCAAGGGGTTTATCAAGGGGACCCTCTTTCCAGATGTGGAAGCCATCAAAGGGCCGTGAAGACGGAGCTGCGAAGAATCCCAAGAGAATTCTTTCAGAAGTGCATGGAGGCGTGTCGGATTAGGACGGAAAAGTACGTTAGACTCGAGGGGGATTACTTCGAAGAGGAAACTTGCAGTTTGTATAAATTTTTTCTGACCCCATAGTCCTGCGCTGCATTACTGACATGCCTTGTATTATGGAAGTGGCGTCATGAGTAAAAATGTCTCGTTTTATCTAGTACAATTTCATTATAGAAATGGGCGCCGTGAGTGAAATTACCTTGTTTTATCTAGTATAACTTTATTATAGAAATAGGCGCCGCTTTAGTGAAATTGTCTTGTTTTATCTACTACAACTTTATTATAGAAATAGGCGCGGCGTGAGTGAAATTGCCTTTTTTTATCTAGTTCAACTTCATTATAGAAATAGGCGCCGTGACTGAAATTACTCCATTTTTATCTAGTACAATTTCATTATAGAAATAGGCGCCGTGATTGAAATTACCTTGTTTTATCTGCTACAACTTTTTTATAGAAATAGGCGCCGCGTTAGTGAAATTGCCTCAGTTTTATCTAGTATAACTTCATTATCGAAATAGGCGCCGCGTGATTGAAATTGCCTTGTTTGATTTACTACAACTTTATTATAGAAATAGGCGCCGCGTGAGTGAAATTGCCTTGTTTTATGTACTATAACTTTATTATAGAAATAGGCGCGGCGTGAGTGAAATTGCCTCGTTTTATCTGCTACAACTTTTTTATAGAGATAGGCGCCGCGTTAGTGAAATTGCCTCAGTTTTTACAATGACTTGCCCAGTAAAATTTTGCGTCGAATGGTGCCTTAATCGGGATGATAGCGTTAAAAATGTAGAATAAGATATCGAACACACACACACACACACACATATATATATATCCTAGACCTATTTATAAGTAGATGTTAAAATGGTGGCGTCCAAGTAGCATAGGAATTTCATAGTTTACTGCTATATTTGTGAGCGCACCTATGCACTATTTCTCTTTCTCTCTCTTTATATATAACTAGCTGACATACCCGGCGTTGCCCGGGAGGAAATAAAAGCTTCATGTCTTATAATATCCGTGCGCTATACGGG
Source organism: Nematoplana nigrocapitula (assembly GCA_032274565.1). Taxonomy (NCBI): domain Eukaryota; kingdom Metazoa; phylum Platyhelminthes; order Proseriata; family Nematoplanidae; genus Nematoplana; species Nematoplana nigrocapitula. The sequence goes on from JAUYWV010132245.1 coordinate 2,608, forward strand.
TGACAAACAATGGCTACTGCAGAAATCAAATGCCTACGGCTTCTCTATATAGACCAACCCTGAGAACCCGGCCCAAGCCCAGACCGGTAACCCGACCAAAACCAAAATAGTACATGGCCGTGAACTCCACGGAGTAAAGCTAGTGTGAAATTTCAGCTCAATCCGTCAAATAGCTGCTTCAAAAAGTGAGCCTCAGCTTCGCTGTTCTCGTCGTCTTTACCTCCTTCGAATTCTGAAACGCTTTCTGAAACATGACGAACTCTGGCTGGTCTACACCGGTATGATCGAATCCCTCCTACTATGGAACTCTTTGGCCCCTGTCCAGTTACGTTTCTGGAATCATCGGACGCATCCATCGTCGAGCCAAACGGATAATTACAGTAATATGCTCACCGGTGTGCTGCTGTGCCTTCTCGACAAACAGCTTCTCCAGGAAACAACGCTCCCGTGTTGTATCACTGCTTCGTAGTGCTCAGGTAGTGAGTCATCCCCTTTCTGACATTGTGCCTAGATGTTTGCCTTCTGGTCGTAGTATCGTTCCTGCGTCTATTACTTCGGAGACGCAAGTGTTTCACAGTTTTTTCTGCTATTCTAGCTAATACCATTACCTTTGAATGACTTTTGTTATTTGCTTTCGCTGTTTATATCTAACTGACATTCCTGTTCCACCTCTTTTTCACTTCATGTTTTTTCGATTTCTATTATTTTGGTAAACAAATAAACGTTTAATTAAACTAATTTAATTTAATAAAGAGGGCGCCGCGTCTGTTGTAGTAAACAGTGACTTGGACACTTTCGACTGGGTGATCCGCAGGATAAATGGAATCGGCCTTGGAGGATTTGAGGGTATTTCATACGTAAGTGATGAGGCCACCTCCGATGGCTGGGGGAAGGGCTCTGTCCGTTTGGTGGGAGTCGTAGCTAGGAATGGGAGGGGTTTTGAAATTTAGGGTGAGCTTTGATTCCTAAATGGCTATGACGTCGGGTTTGAGAGCGATGGACCTGCTAACTGGTGTACTGGTAGCGCGGTGGACTTCCACGGCTATGGCTAGTTAAGCAGGGAGGTGCACTGTAAGACCACTCGGAGTGGTGTACCTACCCCTAGTAAGACTTGTATACTGTAAGTTTGAACGACAGAAATGGCCTGACGATATCCGGGGAATCAAATTACATTGTTAATTAGTAGTAATGTAATTTGATTGATCTGTCTGCTAAATATGTAGAGTTGACAAATCCGCTCATCCTAAGGAAAGTGCCCTGTAAAAATGGACGCATCTGTGAGTTCAGGGATACTAGATCGCAGGCCATTTGCGTTCCGTTGAAGGATCCTGAAATGAGGGGCAGGAGGAGTCCGACACGGCTTCCTGTGAGACCGTAGGCGTTGCCGCCATGAGCGGGAAGGTGGGAAATGGGGAGTAGGGGGAGAGAAGAGGGAGAGAAGGGGGTTGAGACAGGTGTAGAAGTGGGGATTGGGATTGGTCTGCGGGAAGAGGAGAGGATTGAAGAGGGGGAAGATGGACTCGAAGCAGTAGTGAAGATGTGAGGAGTAGGAGGCGTAGGCAAATTGGCGAGGGAAGTTTGTTTCAGCGGAGGATTGAGAAAGATTTGATAGGCTGAAGAGAACACTTGGCGACCTCAAGAGAGCAAGAGCCGCGTAGGGGAAGAGGAGACCGGGGTTGGTTTCGATGCCTTTGTGGGTGATGATAGAGGAGATTTTCGTGAGGGAGGTAAGAGAATGAAATAGGAGGCTGACCAATTGGGAGGAGGCGCAGCTGTCCACAGTCATGCTTCCCCTTAGACGAACAAGAGAGAGGGAGGCGAGGTAAGGGAAAGGAGAGGGAGGGAAAGAAAAGGCAAAACGGGAGGCAGTCGTCGGCAGACCGACAGAGTTTGAAACCCATTTCGATCCCTTTCGGGCCCCCTGTGCGCGTGATTCTTCAAGGAATTGGACGCGGGTTTCATTCCACAGTCTTCCATGTGTGAAGTCATTTGTAATGTTGCCGGCGGGGTTTAAGGAGCCGTTTTATGCCGCCCGCCAGGGTTGTTAAGTCAGGACGCCAACCAGAGCCTGGTAGTTTGGCTGGGGTAGGGCTATGGTTGCCATCCGCCAAAGTGCGCCTGTTGCTTGGACGGGTACACGAAAGATGCGGTTCACCCTCTGCCATTCATTCCTTCGACTTGCGGCCCCACCTTGGATTTGGGGACCAGTCTTCGAGTGGGCAACTCTAGATCCGCCATGTTCTGCATAAACCAGTGTTACCTCGTGGAGGGTGTGACTCTTCGCCACGCATGGACGGTCTTGTTCCACGAAGAGGCTGCTGCGTTAGCGCCGCGAGGCTGAGTTCCGCATTCATGGTAGCTGGGGATGTGAGGACCAGTCTGACCGAGAGGCTATTGGAGTCGTATCATATCAGGAAAGGTGCTACATCTACATTAACCCTTGATGGTCTAGGAGGAGATAGCGAATACAGAGAAAGGCAAACAATTTTAGGAAGTTTTCCATGTTATCACATTCCGATGATGTATTTCGAACGTTTTTTTCCAGGAACGATGGCATATAAACTTTATAGACAAGAGTATTCAAAAGAAGGCTGCCGGGAATCTTTGCACAGTGCTTCTCTAATTTGGAGTTTAAATGTAGTAGAATCCGAATTGAGATTGAAAAAAAATATTTTAAATTCTTACCGATATACAGGGATTTAGAATTACAAGAAGCGGCTAGAATAATTACTTTTGTATCTAGCACTTTTAAACCAAACTCATTAATATTTTTTAGAAAGAAATAAGATCCAACATTTACACAGTAAAAAATAAACGGAAATATCTATATTAACAGATTTGATAAAACGCTTTAATCTTTAGCCAATATGACATGAAAAGTTACCAATAAAAGGAAAACTAATACACCCAGTAGAAGAATCAAACTTCTTAGATGAAAGATTACAGTTTAATGGTAAAACTTTAAGCTAGTTAATCTTCACAAGAATCCCAACAACCCAAGAAATTTCATTAGGAATGTTGTTCTATGAAAACTAATTGAATGAATTTTATGGATCAAACCTCAAATTAAAGATAATACTAAGAATACTGTAACTGCTTTTTTTATAATAACATGTTCATATTATGCAATATATTTTCTAATTTTTCTGATTCTAGAAAATTCCTAAAACTTCCTGCTAGAGACGGGTTAAAATTACTGATTGGTCATTTGGTTAGACAAATCTAGGTCGTGGGCATCCAAAAAAAGTAAACTGATATACCACCTTATAGCCATCAGACTCATTGGAGTTGGATCCTTGTTTGTGAAGTAGGATCCCACAATTTGTGTTGTGAACACTCGAATGTCGTCGTGACCAACCGAGCGAGCAATCTTTGTTAACCTCTAATTAGCCAACCTAAAGGAGCGAAACACATAATTGAACAGATGAAGCAAGTATTCAAAGAAAGAGAAGTAAAACATTTATTGTGAAAATTGAGCAGAAAAGGTTGATATCCTACTCTATAAAGACTATAGGATCCAACTCATAAGACCCCAATGGTTATGGTCTCAGATTCACTTCTGCATGCCCCAGATACGACCTACATTGGTCTAATCAAATGCCACTGTGGTCAGAAGATTGGTGAACATCTCAATGGCCTATCGGTAATCTAGACTTATCTCAATCCTTGTTCATCTTTCCAAGTCAACGGGGAGGGCAGATTCACCATTCTAACACTCCTGTCGTAATAGCTGAAAATCATCTCTGCTATATATATACATGTGTCGAATAATGTTTGGATCCTATGACAAATAACACCATCTTTCCAAGTAGAACTCAGTCTGTCAGGTTAAATAGTTTATTAAAGTTCACAAACCATATTGTTTCCTCTGACCTGTTGTTTCCATTCCAAACAATTCTGATTTATAATTTTGCCAAATAATTTGTGTTTTTCTCAAGGAGAATGAGCCTAACAATTTCATGCTTAGCTCAAAATCTGAATTCACCACTTTTGTGGAAACCTATACGGCTATACCTATTAATCCTAAAACTTGAGTTTGAATATCCTTCTACTATAAAATCCCTTTATGTGAAACCATTGGTTGAAGATTAATTGAAGATGGAATCTATAGACCAGATATCATTTGTAATTAAACTATTAGACAATCATATTTGGAACACTTTTATATTAGCTTTATATCTGCTTTACGTTGCAGACTGCCTTGTCGATGCTGTTGATAGAAATGACAATCAGTAATGGCTCTATAGACTTAAGCATACAAATATTTGTATCACATTGAATATAACATATCTGATTTCTACTGCAGTATATACTTGTCAATTTTCTATTATACGTAAGATTTTATAATGTCAGGGGAAGTCGTATGTTTTGTTAATAATTGTTTATACCTCTCACAATCAACAAACAAGTACCTAAAAGTTACTTTAGTCACAATATTGTCAATCATTTTCTGACAGTTGAAGGATGGTGCTTCAAACCATTAGATTGACTAATTAATACACACGGCAATTGTTTCTTTATATTCATTATTTCACAACATTGGAAAACATCATAATCCGAAACCTCAAAGTGATTATCAAGTATATAGGTGCGTGTAGTAGGTTTTGCCGAGTTACAAGAAGCTAATAGCAGAACTATAGTAGTGACATCACAAATATTGTCGGCAAAATCTTACTACACGCGATTATATGTTTACTGTAGCGTGTATTATATTTTTTCTATTCAGGTAATTTGGTGTTCTCTTATAGGTACCGTACTATCAAGTCATCCGAAACCATTCACATCCATGCTGACTCGTTCCTCTCCGGATTCTACTCTGGGCAGTCCTCAAGATGTACCTTACGGTAGATCATATCCAGCTAACAACACGGTTAATGCGAGCATGTGTCACCGCCAGATTCAGGGAAATGTAGGAAATGAGCAAAGATCACGTATGATGTTCAATATGGGTTCACGTGGTTCTAGTATGGAATCACTTGGGCAGTTTCGAACGCCGGAACAGACTACATCTAATATCTACAGACATCCCCTGTCAAAGTAGGAAAACTGGTTTGTCAAAAACTGACCCAGTTTAATTTACTATCGCCAGTTTGATCTATATCTGGTAATTTTGTGTTTCAAGTTTCATCTGCGATGTGTGAATATTGATCCTTATAAGTATGTTCATTGTATTGTTCGTTTATTGAAGTTTCATACCAAATTATAATTTTATCAGGAAACGTTTACATTTATCATAAATGCTGATGGGTTTTTGATGTCTCTAATTTTATAAAACAAGCGTGCTAAAGCAATACAATGATCTGATTTATAGAACAAAATAAGAATAAATAAAAGTTGAAGAACTTAAATCGTAATATCCATTAAAGAATTTAGGGTAAGATAAAATATACAAACTGGAAATTCTTGAGGTTATTTTTTCCACTTTTAAAATAACACCTATTTGAAACCCTCATTATTTGGTTCTATAGTATTTTCTAAGTATGCTAAATGTGCATCTAAATATTTGAAAGGTGCAAACAAGCATCCTATCCAATGCCGTCCTTCGTCAAAATCACAATATAGGTAGGAATTTGCAGTCTATGACTTTCTAACCTTGTCCCAATATCTAGGAAACCAAAGGCGATGAATTGCTTGGACTTTAAGTATAATAAGTCAGTACGTTACAAAGTTAATTCGAAAGATAATTCTTATAAGAAACAGGGAAAGGTTTGAGCAAGAAATTGGTGAAACTCGGAGCGGATTTCAAGGTGGTAAAGGTACAAGGAAGGGCATCTTTAACATGAAAATGGTATGTGAAAGGTATTTAAAAATGCAAACGGGTGTGTTTGTTTGCTTTATAGATTACGGAAACCATTCGACAACGTGAAACATCTAATATTGATTGATTGTTTGAAAGGTACTGGAATGGATAGGAAATACCTATATAAGGCTTTTAGCAAACCTATACTGGATCAAAAGGCAGCGGTAAGAACGGAAGACAAGTTATCAGATGAGTTCAAATATCCAATAGAAAAGGCGTCAGTTCAATTTGTACACATAGGTCATATTTAGACATATAGCCAATTTAAAGGGCATTGTAACTGATGTCAGTTTAGACAATAATTAATATGAGATTTGTTGACGATGCAGTCTTAATTGCAGAATCAGATGATAAGTTACAGAATATTGTTGATATAGTGAATTAAAAAAGAATGCTATTTGGGACCGTGAAAAAGACCAAAACTATTGTAATTTTCAGGAAAAAGGCGCGAAAAGAATTAAGATCATTATAGACAATAAGGAGTTGGAACAAGTACAGAGATTTGTATACTTGGGTCATATCATAACCGAGGATGAAAAATGTGAGAAGGAAATAAGAAACAGAATTGAGATAACAAGAAGTATTTTCTGCAATATGAGCGAGTTGCTGACATCAGAGGAGTTAAGTATTTGTACGAGATTGAGATTGGTGAAATGTTACATTTGGTCATCTCTTTTGTATGGCGTGGAAACATGGACGATATGAAAAATCAATGGAGAGAATGTTAAACTTTCTTTGAAATGTGGTGTTTGAGGAGGATGCTTCGAATACGGTGGAAATGCAAACTGAAGTATCTGGGTGACACACTTCGTTACAACTCCTTACAAAGGACCCTGTTGGAAGGCAAAGTAGAGGGGAAGAGTGCTCGAGGGAAGCAGAGGTCAACTTGTTTGAGCAACATCTACGAATGGGCGGGGCCGCGGGGATAAGTTACTCAGAATGCGCAAGAAAAGCACAAGATCGAAAGAGCTGTCGATTTATAGTAGCAAACCTCTGAGACGGAGACTTAAAGAGGTCATAAATTATACTGAAGCGAAAGTTACGAATTGCTAGTTCCATAAGCTTATTATGTACTCACGTTTGAATACCTTGATATATGAGTACATAATAATTAGAAAGTCATATTTGTGCATTTCTCTCACATGTTTAGCTATATTTGGCTGCAATGGACACATGTTTTATTGTTAAATGTAAAATTAAAGTTTCGGATGTAAATGTTATTATGTCTATAACTGATTCTAAGTGATTTTCGTATAATCAGTGATTGCTTATTATTGTGTAATCTACTTGTTTTGAATTTTGAATTCGTGTAATCTACTACTGATTTCGATAGATAACATAAAATACAAAAAAGTTGTAATTCAAGCATTTAATTTCATTAAAAATACAGCACAATCATATCATCACACTCGATAACCGCAAAAATAGTTATTCGAAAGGACACCTTTTGAAAGTACAATTGATGAACACAATTCTTTCACTTGGCTGTTGACATCAGTCCTGTTGAATGATGTCTGCTGCACAAAGCTTGAGGTACTAGAAGAACATTGGAGAATCCTGCTAACTTTCCTTTCCAAAGCGCGCTCACTAACATATACAGCATTGGCTTCTGAAATATGATCAAATATTTTTCACTACTTCCCTAGGTACTGCTTCAACAGAGCATGTTTTAGCCGTTCGTCTTAAACTGGTGTTTGTGAAGTTATCCATCTTTGACTAACAAAGTCATTGAAGTTTTCGTGACTTTAGCAATGTAGGGAATACCTAGGAATTGTTTCTTATACCAAATGTTACCTTTCGGATTCATCAAGTACGCCAAATGGAATAATTTAACTGCAATACTGGTCGATGGGATATACAAATACTTTTCGTATAGTCGGACGAAACAGCGTTCTGGATGATCTTCATTTAAAAAAAATCGGTCTACTTTAGGCCAAAGAATTATCACTTGCAATAAATGGTACCAATACAAATCGTTTGCGCGTAATTGTTGATATCCGTTTTAAGTAGCCGACAAACTTTTATAATTACACGCCGCAGCAACAAGTATTTTCTGACGCTGAGCTTCTCAGTAGGCCTATATGTAGGCGTCCTACCATTTTTCTACACTGATTTTATTAGCTGGTTTCTATCGAAGCTACGCTAATTTTAGACTCAATAATAGATTCACGTAGTGTCTGAATGTTCGTAAATTTTACGATTGTTCTTTTCCAAATGGTGAAACACCAAATACGAACTAACGTACGAATGTCGTAGAAATTGTTCTTAAAAATGTTCGTACAGCTGACGATAAAGAGCTGATGTTTGGTAGAGCTCTTCTAAGTGTACATTATAACAGAGTTACGTACACGATGTCTGAACACCCCACTCCCGTACTGCATCCTTAACGTTTGATGAAATAGTGACCCACTCCCCTCAGCGTTTATACGTCCTACTTGAAACGACCCCTTAATATTTTTAACATCAGAATTAATTTACTTCTTTCTCATGTTATGCCTACTAACTAAAACTGTTTAGCTCTAGGTACTGAAATACTACTGATTATAATTTTTCTGTTGTAGGGGTACATGGGGGAATGACGACCACCATGCTATTGAAGTAAATTAGTAGTTTATTAAGCCTATTTACTAACTAATGTATTCC
>JAUYWV010132256.1:0-19641 GCA_032274565.1 Nematoplana nigrocapitula
CTGACTGGCTGCTGAAGTATCTGCGTCTGACTGGCTGTTTCTAACCCGAGACGGCTGGCTACAATACGAAAGCGTGCGGGGGACTCAACAACAACACAAGACAGTAGCATGGATGACCCCCTCAACCCTATGGGTAACATGGGGGGGGCGAGGTTGACCTCCGAGGTCATGGTCGAGGTCAGGGAGGCTAAAAACGGTGTGAAATGGTCGCTTCGGGCAGAAGGAAGCCTCCCACAGAAAATTTCATAAAACAATAGTTGCAGGGCACCCCCGAAAAATGGGGGACCGAACTAGGGCAGGGTTAGGGTTAGGCACGTGCCCAGCAACGCGGGTACCCTCTGGTAGTCATCTATAAATATGAAGTAGAGTTCTCTCTCTCTCTCTGTGTGTGTTAAATAATTAAAAAATTTTCTTCCTATTATAAAATAATTCATAAAAATTAAAAATATGCGATATTTAAAAACATCCTACGGTTTTATTTCACTACTGATAAATTTGAGAGTAGTATGCAATCAAAATTTATAAGTAAAATTGGGTACATTTTAAGAGGCCACTTCTACTGTAGTTCATTTATGACCAGGCAGGTTTTAAGTCCATTAGCCCCCTTGGGTTGACCCTGATTTGATCCAAAGAAAGTATTTCTCAACATAATTCTCCTCCTACTTTTCCATACTAAATCATCAGAATAAATTATTTACTTGAAAATTTGATTGTTTCCTGATATTCTGTTGCCCTATTTATCCCCCGAGCGAAGCCGGGTACATCAGCTAGTTAACTATAAAATAAACATTTCAATATCCAGGGGTGTATAATGGACTAAAAATCTTCTTTGACATCAAACAAATGAAATGTGCGAGGGTTTACGATCGTTTCCTCGTCATAAGCATAGTTGATGAAGCTTTTGGATTGTGATATGCGAGTCTGGAAAGAAGAGATGCTTTTAGAGTATATATATTCTCAAAATTAATTGAAAACAGACAAAGAATATTAAAAACGGCAAGAAGTAGACACTTTGGTTTAGAAAAGAAATTGTTGTTCACATGCACTGCAAGTTGACATCACTTGAAATCTATAAGAACACTCCGTCAATATAGTCACTAAGGCATCGAGTACATCCTACCTCATTTATTAGAAACCAGCTGTATACCCGTTCCAAGAACAGAACTAATTGGGATTGCAAAAAGTCGATGTGTCTGAACCAAGTTCACGAGGGCCTCATCATTGCGTGTCTGTTCATTTTCGGTCAACAATAAAAAAAATTGATGGGTTACCAATCCGAGAGTAGGCAACTTAAATCTTCCAAAAATGAGCGTCCTCGGTTCTGCTGTGTCTGCGTCTGACAGGGTTAATTTAGTTGTTTTAAGTGTCAACTGTAAGTAAACAAAACACATATTTGATGTTTTATTTTACCACGACTTTATTGTATTCATTATACCTGATGGAACGCGTGCACTGTACTGTATTCCTCACGTTTTATTTTTTCACTGCGTTTAAAATCAGCGAGAAAGAAACCGCACACTCGGGGATACAGAGGTCTAGACCAGAACTGCACAGGCAACCAGCGTCATGGCTAAGCTCTATAATCTGATGAAATCCAGAGGAATCACGAGGAAAATAAGATAAACATGATGAGAGTTGCGGTCTAGGCCATATTCTTGTACAGATGCCAGAGTTAAACTTCCATGAAAACTATTGAAGAGAAAAGAAAACTTTTTAAATAAAGTGCTACAGACGACTGCTCAACAGCAGCTGGAAACCAGTACATTATGAAGAACAAATCGGTGAAACATGTGCACGAGATGTGACAGGCACAATTACTGAAAGGAAAGTTAAAGGATAAAGAGTGAGGAAGATGTAAAGACAAATGAGGCGAGACATTTCTATGGATACACCTACGGCCACTCTGGCAAGGGATCAATACTAATAATGATTGATAGTTTTGCGATTACATATATAGGTAATGAATAAAAAATATCGTTGTCGGAAATGGTAGACAATAATCACACATTTTTCGTGGGTGAGCATTAGGCATTATTCAGATTTTATGAGTTTTTATATGTTTAGGGCTGGGGAAAATGAGTAAATTATATCCAATATTCCTAAGGGTGGCTGACTGGTTTTACGTTGGAGACCTTGTCACCCATACCCCCACACTCGCCTCCGTCGATTTCGAACCAACCATTCTTTGCGCTGATTCCCCTGTATCCGCAATTTTGCATCACCATCCGGTCCCAGATGTACTAAAGCCGTATTACTTTCGCATGGATCCAACAGGGTGGCTGGGACGTTGTCTGGTGGTGAGGGTGAAACGGACGGGGAGGAAATTGGCGTAGATAGAAGAAGGGGACTGGATGGATAACTATGTCTGTAGTCGTGGAAACCGATCGCCCCAGAGACACTGGCATCACTCCAATTGGGGATTGATTGACTGACTGATCAGGGACGGGCGGAGATTGCCCCGTTGATCGGGCAACAGCCTGCACCCGGAGGCAGCAAACAACTACACAGAGCGTTCTCTCAGCTTATCCAACCAGTCCGACAGAGATGAGAAGAACAGGGGAGATTCAACGTCGAAAAATTGTCAAATCTCTCAAGTACTGCTGCGCAGGGAAAGGGGGGTACGGTTGAGCTGCTGAGTCAAGCGCTGCGCCAGTGCCCCGAAGGCCTTCCAACCAGTCAGCCACTATAATCAGGCAATCAGTGGCGTATTGAGTGCCCCCATGAATTGAGATGACTACTCAGGGGTTCTCCGCCGTAGAGACCTAGCTCCAAACACAACCATATTTAAACAATAAAGACAGTATATTCCACCAAATCTCTCTCTTTCTCTATCTGTCTTAAAAACCAAAACAGCTAAGAAAAATAGTACGGCGAAGACTGAGTTTCCACGGAGAAAAGTTTTAAACCGATTTATTTGACTTTCTTTAACATAGGTTGAAATTACATTGTGTAGAACGATTATAGACACCAAATTGCATTTTATATAAGTAATACCTACACTAAATCTGAACGACAACTACAATGGAATTTATTTTATTATCAATCAAAACAAAAGCTGTTAATCGAACATACTGTACACTATATGGCGAAACGTTCACTAAATCTATTGTGGAAAACCCAACTGCTGACGATTCCACGTGACCAGGCCGTTTTTGTAATACAAAACGTGTCATAATCACTGGCTAATTGGATAAGTCGGCTCACACAATCAGTGAGATGTTGGGCTTCCAATTCACACTGCTGTCCTAATGAGCAGGCAATACGTGTTATGCATGCGTGTATGAGGAACTTATTAACCGTCTACAGATTCCATTAGGCATCAAATATATAATGTTTTAGGGCAGCAATATGAAAAATCTATATATTGGACCATAAATCTCCTTTCCTCTACTTCCTAAAATTGAATTAGCATTAAAATACTTTGAGATGATGAGGAAGATGACAATAACTACTACACCGGCCTCTATACAGCCGCCTTCTCGTGGCGGGGTGTCCTGCTCATGCAGGCAAAGTGATGCGTTACTTGGGATTCCTATATACGGTGTCTCACTTTTCTTTTTGTCAGCCCTCTATTCTCTTCAATCTATTTTACCTTTCAGTATCTGTTTTTATTTTCTCTTTCTCCTCTCACTCTTTATTATTTTTTCTCTCTTCTCTATTTCCCCTCTTTTTTCTCTCTCATTTCTTTCAGCCTCTCTAATCCCTCTCCATTCTCTCTCACACTATTTTCTAGAATATTTTTCTCTGTTTTCTCTTGCTTTTTTCCTTTATCTCATTCTTTTTAGTCTCTCTCTTCTCCCCTCCCCTCTCATTTTCTCTCTCTTCTCTCGTACCTTTCTCTCTCTCTCTCTCTTCTCACTTTCCCTTTCTTCTCTCCTTCTCCTCTCATTTTCTCACTCTTCTTTCGTACTTTTTTCTCTCACTCTCTCTTCTCACTTTCCTTTTCTTCTCTCCCTCTCCTTTCATTTTCTCACTCTTCTCTCGTACTTTTCTCACTCTCTTCACGTACGCTTCTCTCTCTCTTCAAAACCGGGAGGTCGAGACGCTGGGCGTCCCATCGATCAGGAATTGCAGATACGAAGAAAGAGTTATCGGCTAACTCATGACAACAAATAACAGCATACTGTATACGTGGAGCTTCTGCGCAGCTGCCTTCTCGTGTTCTGCTCCGGCAAGCAAACGTTTTGCATTCCCTGGAAGTTCCTACGGTTTCACTCCTTTTCTCTTTCTCACTCAAAAATATTTCTATTTAATCAATCTCTTTCTCTCGTTTTTCTCTCTCTTCCTCTTTTCTTTCCCTCTCTATATTTACCTTTACTTTCTGTTTTCACTGTCTCTTTTTCTCTCTTACTCTTTCTGCAACTTTCATCAAGGAGGCTGGTGCGCTGACGCTAGTCCCCTCGACCGAGAATTATAACAACAACAATGTGTACGTGGATGAAGCTAGCGAAGCTGTTGGTACAAATGACAATGATAAATAGTCATTTCGACTACATCATAATACATAGCATGAATATACTTGTTTTATTTTGAATATAAGACATAACTGAATTGCATATTTATTCTCTTTATTACACTATATGGTTTAAAAGAATTTATCACCGAGAATTTATGTTGTAGATTAGTTGAAAAAATATTTTTGTATCTCAAAACAATACTCATGAGTGCACTGATATAATAAAGGCTACTCACATGACGCCAGACGATAGAAAGGTATTATTTATCTACTCAAAAAGAAGACGAGGGGGAGCAACACATCATCAAAGTAATTTGAAAAATCAGGATTTACCTACATAATATTCAGACTATTACCATAATTTAATTGAATCATAATTCGGTAACTCAAATTACCAGAACATCTCTACAAATTACACCGATATGGAGTCACGACAGAAAAGTGATCAATTAGGCACTCAAAAAGTAGTCGAGCCAGAAGACAAAAAGCTAAAATAGCAATCAAAGACAACATTTTAGTTGACACAATTCAGTTGGAAAAATAACACATCGTCAGATAATTTTTTATGTGTATACCAACCAGTCTGCGGTCAGTGTATGGACACTGGGCTCTATCATTCACACATACTGTAAGTTTACATAAACTCCGAGGTTGTTTCCAGAGAGAATGAACTTTCGTCTCTAACTGTTTTCAGGTTGCAGTTATACGGATTACTATACACCTTTTGTCACTGAAATTAAAATTTTGGTTGCTTGAAATAAAAATCTGGTCAGCGAAATTAAACTTTGGTCAGTCAAAATGAAAATTTGGTCTATGAAATTAATATTAAGGCAGCGAAATTTGGAGTTGGTCACTGAAATTAAAACGTGGTCATTTACAGTGAAATTGTAGTCAGTGTAATTTATATCTCATATTCGTAAAGTTTAAAATTTTCCTGCCAAACACCAAGCACTGCAGAATCAGTTGAGGCCTCTTTCTTGAAGAACCACCACATTTCCTCTCTGGAGAAGGGTCTTCGTTGAGTATATACGATAGGCAGTGTTATAATTTATGTTTAGAGTTCTTGTCAGTTTTGTTGCGCATAGTCCAGAAACGTATACCAGAGTGTAGCTTTGCCATATTACTAGAGAAACCAGACGTCTCGTCCCGCATGAATTATGTCTCATTTCAGTTTCTTACAGATATACTATAGGGACAACGGACATATAAGCATTTTCTATAATCCCAGCTGGCCTAGCTATAGAGAGATGCTTTTAAGTCATTAAACAAACACATCCCATTTTTTTCATCAACCTACAGTAATTATATTGGCTTTAAAAATGCTTTTGATAGTGTCCAGCGTGGCAAAAATGATAGACATTATAAAAGCTTATAGAATTCCAGATTACATAGTTTCTGTGATCTCAGGTACATACAGCATACGAAAACACTAAAGCAAAGATAATTTCACCAAATGGGCAAACAATTCTTCAATATTCAATATTGTAGTTGGAGTACTACAAGGAGACACCCTGGCACCCTATCTTTCTGCTATAGTACTAGACTATGCTGTGCGCAAAGCAGTTGACGGTCGCGAAGAAGCACTATATAGGCTTTAGACTAAACAGGAGACTTAGCAGAAAACAGCTCATATAATGTTTACTGATTTTGCTGATGATATAGCACTTATTAGTGAATACATCAATCAAGCTCAAATTATGCTTGCTATGGTTGAAAACTGAAACAGCTAAAGTTGGACTGCACTAAAATGTCAAAACACTGAAGCTACGAAATTTAACCAAACATCCCCAAACGATCTTAAGACAATACGTGGTGAAACCATCAACACCATTGAGAACTTCAGATATCTTGGAAGATAAATAAACAATACATCAAATGATATCAAAATAAAAAAGCACAAGCTTGGACAGTCAGTCTGCCACAAATTGGGAAAGCTCTGAGGATCAGATCTGAAAAAAATACATCTTTACATCCACTGTAGAATCAGTGCTAATGCATCGAAATAAAACCTGGACCATGCCAAGATCAACTGAAAACAAATGCTTACACAAAAACGCTTCGAATGGCTTTAAACATCTCTTGAACTAGACACAAGACTAACGAAAATGTTTATGAAAAATGCTAAACATTTCTGGAAAAAAATAAACTGAAAAGCCTGAAAGTTTTAGGACACTGCATCAGACATCCAGAAGAAGTGGCATCAAGATTAGTGTTATGTGACAGCTATGAGGGAAGAACCAACAGAATCAGAAAACACACAACTTATATTGACACTCTAAAGGCAGATACTGGACTGGATGGAGATTACGGAAGAACTTAGAACAGCGATGCAAGGTAGATAATATTGAGAGAGCCTTGTCACAACGTTTCGGGTGAAAACCCAGCCAAAGTAAGTAAGTAAGCATATTGGCACACCAGAATTCAAATAAGGACAAAACGTTCAACAATTGACTGGAAACAAATCGACAGATATAAAATTGGGTTGATGCGATAGTAAGTTTTGTTCTACGGGCTTCCCAATAATGCCAAATCGGGTATATCGGATAATAACGATAGATTTTCCAGTGTGTAGCTTTTGTTCCAATTTTCATGCATATTGGCTAATTGGAATTTTTTAATGAAACAACACGAGCGACTAGGAGTCATCATTATTAATTAGAAAAAAATATATAAACGCTTACCGTATTAGAATAGACGCGTCAATCACAGAAACAATATGCTTATATTGAAATAGAAAGGTTCACATATAAGAGTAAGACAGTGGATGGAAACTTCAATTTTGCACAAATTTATCGAGAGTTAGTTTGTCACCAGTTCGAGGCAGAGTAACGAGACATACTGTACTGTAGTTCGAAGTTAGTTTCCCTTCTCCGTTTGATTGGCTGGTTAATATCTATGCAACCCAATCAGATCGCGCCAAAACCGCGGGGAATTGTCGTGATCATGAATCTCTCCCACGAAAACACATATTACACCTTCTGTAAATACTACATGCATGGTGGATCGAGTGAGATAGCGTAATACTGACTTGTTGTTTTTCGAAACCTATAAACTAAACTTCAAGCTGATTTTCTCTAAAGCGTAGCTCGTAATTAGTAACCCTGGCCGTCAGTTGGTGAACTCCTTGTCACTCACATTTAATGCATTCCTGGTCATTTTAGAAGCATTTTGGAAACAAGTTCGTGGTAAATCTCAATAAAGTTTTATATTTAAAATAAATAACAATCTTTAGCTAGAATACACAAAACCCACTAGCTAGTCTACATATGATATCCCTAATAGGTAGGTACTTGGTAGATTTTTCCACAGATAGGGAGCTTGAACACTAATTATAAGATAATAGGATAGTGTTTTCATTTAGAGTGTGAACATAATGATTTTAATTTAAAATCAAAGTTAAACTTCATTTTAAAATAGTTTTGTCCCATAAATGTAGGTAACGATAGGAAACAGAGTTGACAAAAAGACGAGAGGAGAAGATAGAGTGTTCAGGACTTCGTTCCTGCTTTAAGGACATTCAACTGCAGTGCGTCAATTTGGTGCAAATGGGAGAAAATAAAAATCATCAAATACCATTTGTCGTCGGAATAATAATCCACGCACTTACTGGATTGACAGACAATGAGGGTCATTTGAAACGTAAGCAGTAGAGTAAAAAAGATTTCTGCGGTACTTCACCCACACTACAAAAAACCCATCGTTTAGAACTTTCGATTGATGTTTACAAACCCCCCACCTACTCATCCCCCCCCTCATACACACACGCAGCGCAAAAAGAAAATTTGGAATATGCGCCAAACGAAGGATCCTATGACCATATTATGAACAAAGTTACTCCCTTTGTTGAAGAAAACATGATTTCCTGATTTATATTGATTGTAGTGATGCAATAAGCAATAAGTCTCTCATAGTGTTGATAATACCAATTGATTTATTTCTTTGAAGTATGTGCAAAATGAATTGTGACTACTAAACTACTCATGACCCCGCACTCTTCACATTCCTAACTTCCAGTGGTATCCGGTCAGAGTCGCTTGAACGCTGAGGCTCGGGCTACGCTACAGTGGCAACCCATGCATCCTCTGCAAGGTACTAGGTAATTCCTCCACCATTATAGGACAATCTTAGTGGACTCAGGAAACGCCATTGCTTTGAGGCACGATTGATGCCCAACAGGAATGGACCTTGGATAAAGAATACAATTATAAAAGTCTTGATAAATGAAGCTATTCCAATAGGGTACGGAATAAACGAATGTCTCGAAGACATTTAAATACTGTGTATATACATCTTCGGCATAAGAGATAGCTATCCATCACATCACCCTCTTTCCTACCTCTAGTTCATCGCTGGGTGACAGCGTTGTCGATGTTGCCGTCAGCACCAATTTGCACGGAAGCACGTCATCAGAGCACTGATCTGTGTTGTCGAAGCACGGTTCGTTCACGTTGCTTGTAATCTGAACCGCTCCTTGATAGTCGATCACTGGGGCGTTTACGACAAAGTTTATCCCACTTCCCTCTTCGCCACCACCAAATCGGATACTTTGTTTATCGGGCAAGCGTTCGGGCGATAAATTGATACAGTTCTTCTCGATTGTTTTTTTCTAAAATTGAGCAACGAGGAGACATTTTAAAAACCAGGTATGAAATGAAAGTACTTTGTGGTTCTTCTCTAAGTTCCAGTTTCTTCGATTCTGACGCAACTCAACATACCCCAAGGTGTTATAGTACCTTTAATGGACCGGACGCGATAATACCTCACTTTTGCATTATTAAATATATATATTTGCGGCTCACAGTATCTATAAAGTTAAAAAATGCATGTAGCAAAACATTTTTTTGTTCCAGGTGATTAAAAAATCAAACAAAGTAAAACTATGGCCCATCAAACAGATTCAACGTCACTATGTGCTGCACGCACCTAATGTGTCCACAAAAGCTTCTACGGGACAGATGCAATTATAAAGTTGGATTGAGAGAAGTCCAGCGAGAGGTTCCGCTGTGACGATGTTCGATCAGCTCAAAGTATGGGCCAGAAGGCAACAGAAGAGAAGGAAAGACGGATAAAGGCTCATCATCAACACGCCAAATGATGAAAAAGACAATATCAGACAAACAAGTTGACGTGTCGGTCGAATGGAAGAAAATGATCCCTACCAGGCATGTGAAGATCCTCGGAGTTACTCGGGACCGTAGCTTGCATTTTGGAGAACATTGCCGCCAACTAAGGAAAAAGATTCGCCCCGGACGAACCAATAAACCAAAATGAGCGATAACAGAAGATGGGGCCTCGAAGAGAAGACAGCAAGTGGAGCAGCACGCAAATACGTCCAAAGCGCCCTAACGCATGCGGGCGGTTCTTGGATATGGCAGCAACGAAAACCAACATCGAAAGCATAGACATCGAAATGAGAATTGACTCTAGGATCGTTACTGGTTGTACCAGTTGCACTCCTAAAGAAGACCTGATGGAGGAGGCAGGAATTTTACCTCTCCAGGCAATCAAGTAAATCATCGCCTCTAGAACCTACCAGAAAACCCTCAGGGTAAAGGACTCGGATTACCTGCAGGAACACGCCAAAAATAACCTAAGAAAACTCCAGAACAGAGGGTGGAGAGAAATGGGAAGAGAAGCAGATAGCCATGCAGGCATTAAGGAAATAAATAAAGAATGAATATGAGAAGCTACCACCCACCCACCATGGAGTTCCAAAGCGAATAAACTTCAGTGTGTTGGTTGGCTCTGACATCAAGAGAAGGATATGGAATGGTGAGGTATAGTGTGATACCTAGAAAATCTTACTGAGCTCCTTTTCTCATCATGACAGCTGCGCAAGACGGAAGACAAAAGAAGATAAGTGTTTGGATGAGCGATACTTCACACACCACACCCAAATCAAATCAAAAAATTGTTTATTAGTGTTCTTGCTATACAGGGCTGGCCAAAAGTTACTGCACTATCCATTCTATTTCCCAGTATTATTTGTAACTTCCAATTTGACTTTTAGTGAGAGCGACAAATTAATGCTTGAAGAAATCTCAGTTTTCATATTTTCTCGCGTCACTTCATATTCAAATTTAAATTTCAACTGCCTCGTAAACAACAAATAATACTGGATATAGAATGGATAGTCCAGTAACTTTTGGCCAGCCCTGTATAGTAGCAGAATGGTAACAAGCGTAGAAATATAACAATGGGTATAAGAAGCGACACGCATCGCTTTTCTGTGCTAAGTGAAAGGAATTCCAGTCACTGGAATGATTGCGATCTACTTATATTATAGCACACGCTTATACTCAATGCAATGTCAAATAACTTTTTAAACGCCATAAGCTCTAACAAATTAACATATAAATATATATAAGTACATCATTGAAAACCTAAAACAATGAGCAGTCAGAGAGACTATAGCATACATAGAGATCATTAAAAATATTTGCGACCAAACGTAAAATGCTCAATTTTGACAAAATAAAGGTAATATTTTGTTGTTTAACACACAATAATACGCTACATTATGTACATATTTTTATTATAAAATACAGTTATTCAGTGTTACGTGTACATCGTATTAAATATACATAATATACTATCACCTTTATTAGGTGATGGCATCTCTGATTCGGAGCTTGGCTACAACGTACTAAACAAATGACATTAGATACTATGTTAAATCATTGTACTGTATATAAACCTAATTGATGTGAAATAATGAAAAGATTACAAAGAAAGTTCACCGTAAAATATATACAAATAAAATTACAAGACGACGGCAAATAATCATTTCATTTTAATTTTTGTACATGTTTTACGTTGAACAATTGTTTGGAATATTTTTTCATTTTTCTACAAATTATATATATAGCCGATAATTTAATATTGTAATTTCCTGCTAGTTGTACAACGTTAGAAATATTTCATGCCTTTGTATTCAATGCTGGTTTTATTTCATACGTATCTGGAGTTTTTTTTAGATTTCCCATTTCTTCATGTACACTGCGTTAATAGGTTGTAAATATAATTTTCTATATTGTGAAGAATTTATTCCTTTTAGTTACCTGTATTTCAAAGTGCTGATAATATTTGAACTATTAACTATTATTATTTACCGATTATGTTTTTCTATATTCTTTGAAAAATTACAAAATTCATATAAACATTGATATAAATTCTCCACTTAATTAATTATTAGGTTTGTGATTATTGCTTCGAAAACTAAGACAACTGCTAAGTATGTATTTTATGCATACTCAAATTTTATTAGAACTATAATACTCCTATAGTAATTTCTAGACGTGGAAAGTTATCAAATCTGTACTGACTATTTGCAAGGGAAATTCTAAATTTCTCAAAACTATAATGTGACGGTGTCACATGTTAATCCCAGTCACCAACTCGGCTGGTCAGTACTCGGAATCAATTGAAAGACTATCATGCCATTTTATGACACTTTTTGTCCAAACACACAGACCAACAGAACATCCCACATACTTATCAACACAATCAAGTAGCAAATCAAAGTATGTATAGATGTACCGTGGGTCCGATCGTATATTCTTAATGGGAGGGTTTTTAATTTTGTCCACAAATTTTGTATATTGCGCGTGGCATTTCTATACTAATTTCATTCTAAATCATATGTATGTAAAATCTGCGTTTGTGCGGGTATGGCACTATTTAGCATCATACGAAAGCTAGGATCATACTCTATTTCTACGAAAACTCAAGAAACGACATTACATGTAGTAATTTGCCTACAAAATACACTTTATAGAGTTAAAAACAGGGAGATAGGCAAACCGGTTGATATTCTAGCTAAATACCCATAAAAGAAACTACAAACTGCGCACGCGTAAAGACAATACTAAAAAATTGTCCACCATATACTACATCTACCGAAAGACGAGAATATTTTCCAAACGATAGCAGTTTCGGTATCTTTATATTTGAATATTACTGAAAAACGTTTTACTTTCAATACTTTTCCATTGAACGTGATATTTGCCTTACAATTCTCTTGGTAAATTTAAATTTCATATCCACTGCACGTAAAAGAAAAACATTAGCTGTCCTAAAAGATAGCAGTTGTAGATTTTTTATCGGTCATTGATTTCAAATACGAGGCTCTTCAATTTGATGAATTTTACCATTACTCTATATTACACGCGGAATTAATCGTGAATATATCTGAAAAAAAGGTACAGCTATTTACTCCCCTCGTCGCTGTCTGCGTGCCTGTCTGCTAATTCGCAGAAAATTTGGTCCGGTATAGTTTCGGAGGAGTATCGAAACGAACATAGCTACATACGCAGCTGCATACATATATAACAAACAAGTAATTCGACATTTAATCAAATACCGCCCTCTTTCAAATGATGAAATGAGACAAAGTTATATTTCTATGGTAAAAGGTATCGAAGAATAAATGGATCTAAATCAAAAAGCTTTTAAACAGTAGTTAGAGGGTGATTCTGTGATATCATACAACCAAAATTGGTTTATTTGTTTCTACAAAACAATATTTATCAAGTGGCCAGTAATATTTCCTCAAACACCGTATATGACAATATTGGAAGTGTAATCGTTGTCAAGAACACATTGATGAATCTACAAAACACCTGCATATTACTTCACATGTGTGCATGCTACACTCAAACAATTCTTGAGTTTACATGTAATCATCGTCATCAACCAACATCGCAAGAATGTCGTTTATGAATGAGTATATTACTTTTGGTCTCTACGTCTAAGTCTTTGGCCTATTGTTGTTATATGTATTTGATTAGCAACAGGAATATTCACCATTTGTTTCGAATTTACTTTTTTGTAACCTGCATTTCTTTCACACTTGTAAGACAGTTGAAAGAGAGTAATGCGAAACGCGTATAGCTAGCATCATATAGAGTACATAATGATTACTAATTACTCTATGGTTCGCATGACTTAATTTTAAAATTATTTTCAGTATAAAGCGACTGTGTATATTGTTTGATGGACACGAACAACGGTAGATTGAATTTTTGCGAATCAAGAAGGATCAAGTAGTTTTCTGATAAAAACTGGATCTGGCGTTCTGACAATATAATCTATAGTGACGCACACAACTCGTTCAATTCATTAAGACAATGGAAAGCGTAGTAATAGAAGAAGAGAACTTTCGAATTATTTACAGAACATTTTTTTTATTTTGGCAACATTCTTTACGTACAGTATTGTGCTAGTTAACAAGATGCTTATTAGAGAAATGTTAGTATACACAATATATATATTGGTCAATCTACACTTTTTTCGCTGATGACTATATTTATCAGAGTAGGTGAAGATGAAAAAGTAAAAAACCAATACAACTTTGTCCATTTGATTAAAAATGAACAAACAATATTTTTACTACTACTCAAAAGTAATATATACATTAGTGCAGTATGATTAGTTACAACGAAAAATTATTAAAAAATGTTTATTGCAAACGTGAATAAATTTTATTTAGAAAACCATTGATTTGTCCATATTTCTATATTAGAATCAACCTAATAGGAAGTCCAACTAATATTTATATTATACAGCACATAAGAAAAAATACAAATTATCACAAAATGGTCACTTTAAATGCCTATCAGAAACGATAATTAATTTTTAGTTTAATTAATTTACAGGTGAAACCTACAACCCAAATAACGCCTTTAAGACAAAAGTCACTAGTTATTCTATTTGGCAGAATAATTAAAAAAAATTAGAATCCTCAAAATAAAAAACAATGGAGAGCTTGAAAAATCATTGGAATGAGAAAACATTAGAGCATGCAAAAATCATTGGAATGAGATAACACGAGAGCTTAAAAAATCATTGGAATGAGATAACACGAGAGCTTGCAAAAATCATTGGAATGAGATAACACGAGAGCTTGAAAAAATCATTGGAATGAGATAACATGAGAGCTTGCAAAAATGATTGGAATGAGATAACACGAGAGCTTGCAAAAATAATTGGAATGAGATAACACGAGATCTTGCAAAATTATTGGAATGAGATATCATGAGAGCTTCCAAAAATCATTGGAATGAGATAACATGAGAGCTTGCCAAAATCATTGGAATGAGATAACATGAGAGGTTGCAAAAATTATTGGAATGAGATAACATGAGAGTTTGCAAAATTATTGGAATGAGATAACATGAGAGCTTGCAAAAATCATTGGAATGAGATAACACGAGAGCTTGCAAAAATCATTCGAATGAGATAACACGAGAGCTTGCAAAAATCATTCGAATGAGATAACACGAGAGCTTGCAAAATCATTGGAATGAGATAATATGAGAGCTTGCCAGAATAAATTATGTCTGTCTTTCTCTGTGTTAGCTATCTGCTCCAAGGCCATCAATCGGAAAGAGCTGAAATTTTGGGCACCCACCCTTGGAATGGCTGGGAAAAACATGCACCATGTGTTGTTGAATCATCATCCACATAGTTGTCACAGGTCCATTTTAAGGGCCTTTTGAGACGGCCAAAAACATCGCGTCACTTTATACCTGTTCTTCATATATTTTGTGGAGTTAAAAAGCACTTTAAGTCACAGTTAAATCATCACTAACCACAGCCATATTTCATTTCCCATTATTGATTGATAGATTGATTTGTTATAACGCATTATGCGCAAAATCTTCAAATTTCCATTAATGAGACAAAATTTGTCACATTTCCGCATAACTTAATCATGAAACATATTGCAGAAGAACAGAAAAATCGGTCATTAATAACGACGAAGAATCCATCATTTCCAAATTATTGTTTGCGAATTATTGATTAATTTGATAACTTATGATATACCGGCAGATTTGGAAATTGAATAACATTGAAATTATAAAGTTGACAGGGTGATTATAATTCGCGACAAAATGTCAAAGGGAAGAAACTCAGCTGAGGGCTCCCAGTCAGGGGCTGCCAAAAGAATGAGAGAGCATCGAAACGAAGAAACGACAGGACACTCGCATTAAAAACAACTACCCGTCAATATTCTGCGCAGGCGACTACAATTGAATTGCACCCTAATTGCAAGTGATATTGTTTCAGGCAGTGAGATTTTCACCCACGTGAAACCCGGCCGTGGTGAGAACTTATCAATCCTATTCAACACAAAACACCATCGCATCGCCGAATCAATCGCAATCAATGAAAACGGTCGAAGTAATCTACTAAACGAACATCAATCTTCGACAGAACTGTTTTTAAAAAGCTATAACAGCTACTCCATTGTGCATGCATCCTATATTTATTTAACTTTGCATTTTTACTGCTTTGTATTTTTATCCGTGCCCTGAAGAAGGTGATCTCATCACCGAAACGCGTCGGCCAATATATGCTTAATAAAGCACACTCGTTCATTTTCTCTTATGAGATTGTTTCGTTTACATTCGGAGTTAGCACACACGTTTTACAACTAAAATTGTTGTACTAAATAAATAGTTATTGCATATTAGAGCCAATGCCTACCATAGATCGGTATGAAAAGAATCGAAAGTTGATATTTAAGAAATCTATATACTGTATAGATTAAGAGCTGCTTGTAATCACAGTGCTTAACCAATTTGGATAAGTGGCGAAGGTACAGACAAACTTTCCAGATCAACAGGGATAAATTCAATAAACATAGTTCCCCTCGTTAAATTGGTGGAACTAACCTACTGACTCATCAATCGCCCATATATAGAATATACATATACTGCGCGAGTGTAGAAGTAATAACATAGCCTTAATTGAAGATAAGTGTGTATTTTCATGAATACACTACGCCTCTCACTCTCTCATTCCCATGTGAATTTGGGATAAGTAGTGCTGCATCTCTACACCGCGGACAATAAGGATACCATTTACGTATTTGGATGGCTAGCTGAGGTAAGGGGGGTGTCCGTTTTGCGTATCAGAAAGTGATAAATAAACACCCATGCCATGTTACATCGCAGCTGTACATGGTGTCTAGAACTAGTCCCTTATCTACACGACGCGCCTAATAAAGACGATATTAAAGTTGAAAAGATCCACCTTCAGCAAACCGAAGGGGAATGGGGCGGAAAAAGCCAAATAGTCGATTAAAATTAGGCAACAATAAATAGAACCGATGGTTCACATACATAGTGTTAATTTCAACAAAACGTTGCAAATTTACTTTTTCAATTGTTTCACAGTTGCTCTTTCACCCACCATAAATAGAAACATTATGCAGAAATTGTTGATGGAGGTGCTCCAACATAATTAGAAAAATCGTCATGGCTGTTTGTTTGGAAATTAAACATATTGTAAATAACTACTAGTACTGTAGACAACTCCACACTCAATTATCTCCTCAAATCAGTAAACTGTGTCAAGAGAAGTATCAGCAGATGCACGGAACTGACACTTAGTTACATGTTTGTGAAGATGAAATATATTGTGCAAAGCGCATCTTTTTAAACAGTTGAAATAGCTATATATAAATCTATAGCAAAAAAACACCGCAACTGCCTTCATGTCACGGGGTGTCCTAACAGGTAGGCAAAGTTCCGTATTCTCCCTATTTTTTCTGCTCTCTCTGTCTTTTCTATCCTCCCTGTTTTGTCTCTATCTTTCCCCATTTTTCTTTCTGTACTTGTATTTGTACATTTTACAGTTTTCATTTTTCATTTTTTTTATTAAAAGGTGTAAAATTTATGAAATTTGTATTTGTATTTATACATTTTAATGTTATTAAATAATTTAAACTCTCACTAATAAAATATTTTTTATTATTATTATCTGATTAGTCCACTGATATGAGCTGCCGGACAGGAATCGATCTGAACAAGCGATAAGCAATGTTCGAATCCATTGTAATTTTCTTTGATAAATGTGCGGTTGCTTTGAATTGACTTACTGCGAAGCCAAATTCACCTCTTTGTTGCAATGAAGTAGTGAACTTTCTTCTATAAAACATATGTTAACACATACTGTAGTATAAAAATAAAGCTTGCTAAAAGAAAGACTAGTTAATATCAATAAAGATGTAGACTGAAATATGACTTAATCGTAAGGGACGCTAAACTTTCACCATATTATTATAGTGCTTTTTCTCCCCCCCCCACAAACCGTGCATAAAGTTACTGCATGAATGTGATCTCTATGTGATTTTATTAAAGCTAATAACGGGACATTATCTTTAATTGTATAATGTAATACATGTGGCTGTTCTATTGCTCGACTCGACTGTGATATTGTGTAATTGTTTGAGAACAAAATGAGACTAAGGAGAAATAGGTTGTCTAGGCGTCAAGTGAAAAATGTTATATATGCTTATAAAGTGAACAGCTCCGATTCTCCGATGAGAAAGTTTTTATTTTTGTGTACAATACCCCCCCCCCCAGGAATGGAGATCGATCGGAAAAGGTTTAAGTTAAAGTATCGAGTTCCTGTGCTGCAAAGAATTGGGATAGATTTATTGTAAGGTTTTAAAAGGACGGACTAACAGAAGATTTGTATCCAATCGTATATGTGTAAACCTCTTTATAGTAAAAGGGAACTATTACACATTTGTGCCAGTCACTATCCAGTCAGTAAATTGATAACAAACAGTGCAATTAGTGAGAATTCAAAAATTAAAATGCAAGTAAAAATCGATTATGCCATTGAAAGATCGTGCACTAAAATTCGCATTGGGTAAACTACAAATTAATTAAACGCTACAGTGTAACAACAGCACCGTTCATATCCTCATGTACATATAGTTTACATACAAACAGAAACTTGTCATTCATTCAATCCTAGTGTTATGCGTTTTATACGCATATAACACTTTTGAAATGACAACCGGTTTTCAAACAGTTATACAATTAATATTTAACTTTACACTTATGGAAATCAGTATATAATTTAGATATTACAATTACAATTAAGCGGGCATACAATATATAATTAATCTGGACTCCGGATCAGGCTGTTAGGATAAATGGATACGGAAGAAATGAGGCAGAAACGGCGGTCAAAACGAGAGTTCCTCGGGCATTTTCTTCCAAACAGATCGTCTGCCGACCTCTCAAATGTCAGTTGTTGTCTCGTTCGGCGAACCTTTTTAGGCATTTACCAGAGTATTATATGCAAAAAAAAGTACTCGTCGTAGGTATCCCTCGAATTTCGAGGATGATCGTCTCCTAATAACTCCGTTGGTTGCTAGACTTGTCGCTATCAAACCATGGTCGGACACTCTTACGTGCGTTGCAGGGGAACGTTTTCTCAGGCTCCCAGACACAAAACCCATCAAGACATCAGCGCTGGCCCCAGAAATTCCTTCACGGCTATGTGAACGGAAGGGCCAGAATGGCGCACTTCAAGTCGTCTAACCTCCCAAGCAACAAGCCTTCATAATCTTCCAAACTACCCCTCTCCGCGTGGACTTTAATTCCGCAAAAGCGGCCATTTCCCAATCTACACGCGAGAAATGGATCGACCTCCGGACGTCTCGCCCCGCCACCGATGGATCCGCTGACTAGTATTGGAGGGTGAGCGGCGGGCACCCCCTTCCTAAGGAATTCTCAAACGCACTGACCAGGTCGGAGCTTTTAACACTTTGCCAGCTCCGAACTGGTAAATAAACCCTCATCGCCAAGACAATGGGGTGATCAATAACGCGTCTACCAGCCTAGTGCGGGGTATGAAAGAAGAAGAGGAAGTTGGTGGCAAAACAGGCCGAGTCTCGAGGCACAAATATTTCCGCAGGTGGGACAGGTGGTTATTTCTGGGAGCCTCGGACGATTCGGGTCATCGGCGCGCTCTTTCGAACATCTTTTTGGTCCCGAGATCGAAGAATAATGTAATCCAGGAGATGCCAATGTTTAGAACGTGGATGTTGCCAGGAGACTTTGAACTTTGTCTTTTGTCAAAAGATGGTGATGATCAGATCGTGTTCTGTATATTTGGCGAACAGTAGGGTGCCGCTTGCATTGCTTTCACCGAAGCCGTTTCTTCCGATGATTCGCTACCAGAGTCTATATTGTCTTGTCCTACTCTCGCGTTGAAAACACAAGGAGGAGAGGAGCATAGTACACCTACGCTCTATCCCACCAGTCATGCGTGACGAACACCCCCCCCCCCGTTTTTTTTTTGTTTTCGTTTCCCGCATCCTAACTGTCCTATCCCAGCAGGAGCGTTGGCAAGTTTGTCACCCATTTATTCACTTCGGG
>JAUYWV010132257.1:0-11050 GCA_032274565.1 Nematoplana nigrocapitula
AAGCTCTCACAACTTAAAGAAGATGTCAAAGATCGTTGCGAATGGCGAAGAATGGTCAAAGGAGTCACCAGGGATCGAACACGATCTGACGGAACTAACTAACTAACTAAACCCCCCAAAAGTATTTTGATAGATATATCATTGAGATTGTGAGTGACGGAACTCTATGTATTTCTACTCTATGGCCACAACCGTACACTTACACTTCACTCAAATTTTGTTTCAACTTATTAAAAGTTTGTTAGTTCAACCTAGGCTCAATTTGGTTGACTTATAAGTTCAGTATACTTTTCATTAGATTCGACTACGGCAGTGAAAAAATATTATATCGAGCTCTTTGTCTTTAATCCGATGATACTCCATAGCAGTATATGTACAGTATTTGCGTCTAATAATTATACTCTACACATACCTAATTTAATTAAGTGAATCTTACTAAACATCGAAATTGAAAAGTAGAACTATACATACAAATCCAAAGGATTAGTGAAGCAGTTTCTTGAAATTCATTGTAAATAAATAGAATCCATGTGGTAATGGAAAGTGTTTATTCGTCGTAAATCGTTATCTTCGTTATCAATGTATCTCAAGTACAGGATTTTATTTTAAATGTGATTGTACATATCCGATGTAGTATAACTGTTGAAAAGGTAGAATCGATACAATTTTACAGAAGATGAAGTCAATTAACCTTATTTCAAACCAGCAAGCACTAAGTCGGACGATTAAATCTGATAATTTTTAAATTCAGTCCAAAAAGGTATACTCCAACGTATTCAGATAATCTATATAATATTTCTACTGCGGATAATATTACTCTCTTATGTAATTCAAGACTTTATTTACTACAGCATAACTAAACTCTAAATACATAAATTTGGTTACCAATGGGAGTTACGATATTACAGTAATTGACAATAGCTATATTAACCTTGAAGATATTGATTTAGGAGGATTAATGTACACACGACATTTTTTATGTACTTCATGCGTAAGATATAATTTGACTATTTTCGGAAACTGTGGTCAAATTTTGAATTTGTATATAAATGGTATGACTGTTTCTATTGATTAATCCGTTTTAAAAATAGTTTTCACTCGAACAATGCATTGACAAGGGAATATATGTAATTATAATACAGTATATACTCTGGAACAAAACTGACCCTACCGACAACTATATTCAATATGCAAAATATTTATATCAATATCTCATGACATAAACAGCCTTCTAAACAACGTGAGGATGATTGCCATGCTCTGTCAGTCAGGGTGGTATAAGGTGATCCATTTCCGCTCTGAGTCAACTACTGCAATATAGGAGTAGTCCTCTGTATGATCACATGACTTCCTCAAAAGGGTATGGCAATGTGTGAGAAGCAAAATCAGGTGGCGCAATCATGCGAATGAAGTATCACATGGTTGATAACTCCATATTTGTCAAGCTATAGGATTCAGGTTAGATTATATACGGATAAATAAAGATTTTTATCAATCGAACTGCTCTAGCTAAATATATAAATAATTTTGTGTTTAAAATATGTGACACTCACTTATTCTGTAATAAAAATATGCCTATTTTTGAACACTTACCAGCGCAGTTACACTTTCTGTTGTTTGTGTTGTTTGAATGATCTCTGAACAATTGAAACCTTGAAAGTAGACAAAATATAGTAGCATATATAGTGAGGGTCTGGCACAGAAAGCTGAGAAAGAAAACTCTACTGTATATAAACCCGAAAACCACCATACCTGTGTAGCCAGGATCACAGGTACAATTGTAGTCGGCGGAGATATTGCTGAAATATTCACATCGGCCGTGCGGTCCGCATGGTTGGTCCAGCAAACAGTAGTCGGCCAGTGAGCAGTCCCATCCTCTCCAGCCTGGCAATGCACAAATAAGAATAGCCAATGTATAGATGATGGTGTTCTGCAAGACCTGATTTATTCTCTTTCACACTCCACCTAGTTCACTCTGACAATGATGGACTCTATTTGATGACCAACGTGACGACTGTGCACCTATGACAATGCGCTAAGAAACACCACTAACAAACAGCAGTGGTACAGCGCGGAAGAAAAACTGTAAAAAATATAAGAAATAAGTTTTCAAATTAGGATAATTAAAGTTTGGACTTTAGATGATTTTAAGATGAAGACCTACAAAGGAGTTCTGGGCATCACGAGGAAGCAAATAAAGACAAGTCATTATGTTTGGAAACGAATTACAGTAGAAAAACATATAAAAGAACCGAGAAAGAGTAATAACAACCATCAAAAGAACCAGAAAGAGTGATAACAACCATCAAAAGAACCAGTAACAGTGATAACAACCATCAACAGAACCAGTAACAGTGATAACAACCATCAAAAGAACCAGAAACAGTGATAAGAACCATCAAAAGAACCAGAAAGAGTGATAACAACCATCAAAGAACTGAGAAAGTGATAACAACCATCAAAAGAACCAGAAACAGTGATAACAACCATCAAAAGAACCAGAAAGAGTGATAACAACCATCAACAGATCCAGAAAGAGTGATAACAACCATCAACAGAACCAGAAAGAGTGATAACAACCATCAAAAGAAATAAACGGAAGTCATTTTGACAACCAATTTGTACTATAATGCATGCTAAAGTCGTGATACAATGTAATGTAGAAGAAAATACAAAGTGAGGGAGACCAAGAAAATACTGGTGCAATGATTTGAACGAATGGAGTGGAAAGTGTTTAATCCCTGTGTGACAGAGAGAAGAACAAAGGTGAGAGGAGAACCGATGCATGCGCGTGCACCTATGCCCTACAACGGCTATATGGTTTAAAGAGAAAGTGAAGAGACGGCTTTCTAGCCTATGATTTAATATGCTATACATGTAAATGTAATAGCTTTTCTGCTGCTGCACATTTTCCCATTGCCAGTCCACCTCATTTCACACGACTGGATTGCTTCCTTTGAGACTACTTTTCCAAATGGTTTCTCAGCTCCTCCAGTCGTCCCTGCTCTTGACAAGTTCCACAGTTTGACATTATTTCTCACCTTCAGTTGCCTATCATACCGCCCAAGAACGTCAATATAATTTTGAAGACTTCGTGATGCCAATATGAGAGTAATAAAAGCCTTTTAGGGCAGGAAAGGGTACTATGACAGTAACCATTGGCAACTGGAGTCAAAAGAGTTAATAGGGATTTGGAACTTAGTTGATAAAATTTCTCCAAATAAAGAAGTAATACTTACCAACATTGCACACTCGTGCCCCCGTGACTGGATCACACCAATGGGATACGGATGGTTCACAGTGGACGGAACAATCCGCACCATAGAGGCCGGAATCGCAGAAAGCATAAACAGCTAGCTTGAATACAGACCTGAATAAAAACGTCGGTAGGACGATCAAGTTTGTATGTTTTGTTTAGTGCAAGAAATTTAAACAAGTTTTATAACAATTACATAAAGCAAATGCTGTTTGATTTAATTCACAATGTTTATTTAATAAACAGAGATTTGTTGGTCTAACTCGCCTAATCGATAATTTAAATGTATGTTATTACCTGCCGTTAAGTCTGATTTAACGTACTATCCAAAATAACTACAGTAGCTACCGTGAGTTGTTTGCGGATTAAGTTGACCAAACTAATGAATACAACGAGCCATAACCAAATCAAGGACCTGTAGGTCAAGCGATGCATCCTCGTCGTCTTTTTATTTCTCCCGACAGGCAAAATACAGACCTTATAGAGAAGCGAGGATACATCTAACGGCTGCCTGCTTGATTTGATTATGCTGATACCATTTTTAGACGGAAACCAATACGAAATAGCCGAGAAAACTGATTTCTAACATATACGGGACAAACAGCATACAGTACATACACACTGAGAGCTACTCTTATGGAGATGTCCGGATGCTTCAATACCTGCCTACTTGCTTTAATTATGTTCATACCCAGATTCAACTTAAACCAGTCTTAAAGACCTAAAAAATACTTTAAACATAATGGTGACAGACAAACCCTTTTACAGAGAAGCGAGGACGCATCTCAAAATCTGAGGTCTGGTTAAGTTCAATTTCGATTGGATTATAGTAAGCCAAAAAGGGAAACTGATTCACTTCTGGAAAATGCTGTCCAAAATAACATTCTCAATAACACATATTAGCAACTTCCACCCACAGCGTGCTCCAAAAGCACGTGCTCAAGATCAACCAGTCCAGGAGAGTCACTATGTAAGCGTCATCAGCGTTTCGGCAAATAGTGTTGTAGTGGATAGAAATTGTAACTGGAATGCTAATACCATGTACTGCAGTATATAACTGGAAGTGTGGGCGTATACTGAATGAATAATAGCATATTATGTAATCTAGAGATAATTCTGACTCACGTAAGCCAAGCTCGACTGAGTGAATGAATGAATAATCGACATACAATACTGTATATACACAAACATGTGCCACAAAAATCAGTATGAGTGAACTTAGGCAACGACAAATGAAATACGGTCGATGTATGTGGAATGTTTTAGTACAGAGTCAAGATTCATTAGCGAGAAAAGTACATCTATCTAATTTTGGAACACTTATCAAAAGATAACAAGCTTCAAAATTGACATTATGCTATAAAGTAGCAGAATTATTGCATCATGCTGTCAGCTGAGTCAGATGGTGCGAATCGCGCTGCTCTGGTTGCCATCATAGTGCACCAAACACATTCTCTGTCCATAGCTGATGGTGTAAGCAAACTTCCCAGGCTAAAATATCATTGAACTATGATATTGTTGGTCTTCATCTTCTTCTTCTTTTACCTTCCGGGATGTCTTGAATCAGTGATTTTTCTGCCCATCTTTCCTCAGAACGTGACCGAAGTAACGCATTTTCCGCGAGCTGATGTTCTTATAGGGCGTCATTCATAGTGGTATCGACTTCCCTAAAATAGTGATTTGTTCTTCTGTCTTTCCAGCTCACCCTCGTGAATCTTCTTTATCAGTTCGCGCCCATGACTCGCATCCACACAAAGCAAAGGCAAACGCGGTTTTCTTGCATAAATTGAATCTTTAATTTAGTATATTCGTCTACTTTTACAGATGGTGATTATTCTTTGAACCGTATTCCGAGCCATTTCAAGTGTTCGTCTTAATTCCTGACAAGTTTTATCCATGTTAGAATATAGTTATTATATCATGAAAATAAAATACATCCTACAACTTAAGAACATATTTAACCCAATCATACCAAGCAATTTTATGTGTAGGTGAGCAAAATACCTGATGTAAATTCCTTTCAAATAAATGGCCAGTTTCTCAACCGGTGGAGTGGACTTCTGTGAAAAAACCGGAACTACAACAGATTTTGAGAATCTGTCTACAAGTTCCTCGGCAACACCAAAACCGTCATAATCATAGACTGTGATTTCGATTGAAAGTTGTTTCTAAAACAAAAATATCTTTAAATTATTAATGGATTATATAAAAACTAATATACATAAAATATTGTACAGTTCTAACTAAATCGTATGAGTATATGTTCTATATTTTTTTCAAAAATACAAAAGAACAGATTATATTCTTTTAGTTTATCGTTGAATAATTGGCTTGTACATATTTGAAAATAGTTGAGTTTATTTCTTATTCAGACTGAAATAGTAAAGCAAAGCCAAACACTGAGGAATTTCATAAAACAATCTCCATATAATATTGTTAATAAATTGAGAACATGTGAACATGACACTAGCTTCCAACACACAGCCGACATTCATAACTTTTATATCAATAAAAAATGGAACAGAAAGTGGTTTATGAATTCAGCCGTGGTCAGAATCATCTCTTAGAAGAAGAAAGAATAGGACAGCGTATGCCACCCTGCAGTTCCGATAGGTATGATTCTAAATAATGTTACGCGTTTTCAAAATACAGTCTTCTCATTGCTCTGTTTTAAATAGATATACTTATCAATGAGTTTTTTACGTTCTATGCAACACACTAAATGGAAGATATGAAATCTGGTTTTCTAGGTGCCAACTAAAAACTGAATCGCTAGAGAAAAATTTCAGACTTGTTTTTAAGATCGAAATAATGGACACAACAATTGTTTAATTAATTTGTTTTCGTGTTTCTGTTTGATCTTGTGGTCGTTGTTGCGATGAGGCTTATTCTGGAAGGTAGTCTGATTTAAACCAAATGGTCAATATGGTTCCTATTCAAACCTTATCAGCCCCAACCAGATAGAAACACCTGGCCAGGTGTAGTCGATTATGTAGACTCTTTACACCATATCAGAGATGGCCTATATGGATCGCCAGTGTGTTGAGGCACGTGAAGTAGCCTACCATAAGTCCCGCACGTGTGACCGCCTCGCGGTGATGATTAAAATACTCCATGGAAAAATGACATGCCACATTGTTACCAGAAGATCGCAAATGAAGGCCAAGAAGCTTCGGCAAATTTCATTTTATATTGTTCATTTTCTTATCAAGGGAAACCTTATTTGGTCCTCTTGAATAATCAAGGCTGTTGTAGTTCCCGCTGTGGCCATCTCCTCACTTAAAAACTATACAACCAGCAAAATCAGTGGTCCTTTTCGTCCCATTTTATTTTAGAGCGTACACTCTTCCATCTCGTGACCAATCCTTTTTCTTCTGTAATAGCCTGTCTTCTCATAGTGTCTTTGTCTTAGGTTGGGTCAGTATCATGTTGCTGCTCTTGGTTGGTTGGTTGGTTGGTTCTGGCAGGATCCTGATCAGAGGAGCTTAAGCGGGCGCATCTAAGTGTCCACGGCCAACCAACATTGCTTGGTGTCAGAGGCAAGGAAGAAGAATACAACAGGGAACACCCACGCAAATGCTACAAGTTGTGGGGACACCTACCGTCAGTGCTATAGGTTCAGGGTGAACAACAGCTAAGCTTTGTCATCTATATTGTAGAGGAATGTGGAAAATGATTTCAGTTTGTTTCATATCCTACATACAGAGTGCTTGTACCTATTTCACAAATAATATTTTCTGCCAGTTTTCCTTAGACATGGCATAGAATTTTAATACATTAAAAACACGGTATAATACAATAGACTAGTAAGAACTCACAGGTGGTTTTCCAGAGAATCGGGCTGATAGTGGATTTCTTTTAAAACCAACCTTTGAGCCAAATGTAAATTTGTTGAAATTCGAATGCACATCAAAAGGTTTGAGTAGTAAATTATTACATGGGATTTTACTAGAAAAGATAAAGCACATTTCAAATGTTTTTAGTAATATATATCAACAAAAAACATTAATTTGAAATTTAATTACGTGTATTATACAGAATATTAATATTTTTCATTGCACACAAAATATATGTTCATATTATTCACATTAAATAAACATTATTTGATAGAATGTATGTGAGACATCCAAAAATAATTAGTTCTACTAATTATAATCAATGATAAAAATTGAATAACATTTATATTATTCAGATATTATTAGGGAACTCAAAAATAATAAATGATAAAAGTAAATGTAAACCAGTTTTCATGAAATATATACTGTAACGACTATATAACTGTTCTTATAATGATTATTGACTTACCTTCTGGGATTAGTAAAGCAAAATTCAAATTTGAGATCACATGGATCATTTTTAACACTATCACACTGATTTCTATCTCTCTTCAATCCATACTCATTGTCATAATTTATTAACTTAAAATATACTGTGCCTTTGGCATTCTGAAATTGAAAGAGATTGCATTAAAATTATATATTTAAGTAATTTTGCATAAAGGTATTATAATATACAAAGATATTTTCAACAATTCATATGAGATATTTACATTTCTTCTATTTTATATATGCTTCACATGAAGCTTTTTCTGTAAAGATATTAAAAGGTCAAATATACAAAAACTACTGATGATTATAATTTGACAAGATTAAAGGATTTAAACATTCACTATATGAAACCATCCCTCACATACTGAAAGGATGGAAAGACACTGTGCAATAAAATACTTTTCTTTGGGTGCACCTACTACCATTCTGGCTAAGAAATGAATTGTGACAATGTTAAGTATGACACAAAAGAAATATATAACAATAATGGAATTTCAATATACTAGAATACTGA
The DNA here is from genome assembly GCA_032274565.1 of Nematoplana nigrocapitula. Classification (NCBI taxonomy): domain Eukaryota; kingdom Metazoa; phylum Platyhelminthes; order Proseriata; family Nematoplanidae; genus Nematoplana; species Nematoplana nigrocapitula. The sequence goes on from JAUYWV010132257.1 coordinate 8,099, forward strand.
AGACCAAATATACAGCTATAATAGAGGTATATTATAATACTTATTCACTTATTAAATATTGAATATTTTATACCAAAAAAATTGTATTATGATTACTGGAGAATTATAAAACTGTTCACATTAATTCTTTCTATTTATAAAATGAGTATTACTAATAGTGTTACTGTGATGACTAATTGTTTTAATAACTAAGTTTAAACAATTACTAAATAAAAATGCAGAAGAAACTACTTATTTTTAAGTTATGTCATTTATTATAGGTTTTTAAATATGACATATATTTACTTTTAGATATGCATATAATATATATATATATATATATATATATATATATAATAAATGAGAAGATATTTTTCAAATTATTTTGCATAATTTTAAAGGCCCAACTGTAATAATAAGTCTTATTTAAATTTAATTAAATATGTATTTATTTATTTCAATTTAAATCTTGTTTTAAAATTTTATTTCAAATTATTTAATACTAAATATAAAATTATAGAAAAATGCCTAATTTATATTTTAAATTTTTTAAAGTTACTTGTTATAAGAGATAATGCTAGTAATAAATTTAAAATGTTATATTTTTGATGATATTAAAATGTTTATAGATATATAATATTCCTATAATTGTTCCTTATTATGTGGCATATAACAGTGAATTATATATAACTATATCATTTTTTAAAAGTCTATTATTACAAACTCATATATTTAAAAAGTTATCTACAAATTTAGAAGCATATATATAATATAATTTTATTTTTATTAGTTTTAACTTTTTTAAATTATATAATATTTTTGCATTAAATGGAAAGGTGACTTTTCCAGAATGCTAAAAGGAGGGTATAAGATGGTCCATAGAGGTGACAGAACCAGCGATGGAATGGGAGTTATTCTGAATGAAGTGTTAAGTAGGAACATCTTTGAGTTGAAAGGTGGAATGAAGGAATAATACTATACCATTTTCCAATCAAATTTGTAAAACATTCAATCAATTTTGTAAAGCAGTCAATCAAAATTGACAATAGCTAATCTATTTTGTAATGTATTCGATCAAAATTGACAATAGCTAATCTATTTTGTAATGTATTCGATCAAAATTGACGTAAGGTAAGCATCGATCGTGTTTAACTTTTAAATTTAAATTTTAAATTGATGATAAGACAGGATTCTATGATAGGCCTACAAATTTTGGAAGTTGTCATTATTTTTATAAAGCAGTGTACAGTTGTAAAAAATGAAACGTCGAAAAATTGCTGTATCACAAATGATACCCGACGAATTATTTAGGAAAAGGCAGCAAGAGGTGAAGATTTTGTAAAACTGGCTTGTAATTTGGGTCGGGAACAGAAATTACCTATGGTGGATTCAGTGCTGGAAGGAAAAAGGTGGATGCGAATCTGGTGGTCTGTTTGGTGGAACTTATTGAATAAAATCCCCTTTATACCCTTTAAGAACTGAAATAGGAAATAAATGGAATAGTATCCGAAACCACCATTAGCCATATTTTGAAGGTCAACTATTCAGTGTGAAGCTAGCAAGAACAGAACCAATCGGTAGAAACATGCCTGAAAATATCCTTAAAAGGCAAATATTTTGTTTAGGATATTAACAGGAACTTTAATTTGTATACAAGAAGGGCTCATAGACGAAGTTGTATTGGCTCGAGGGCTATTGCCTGAAAACATCCTTAAAAGGCAAATATTTTGTTTAGGATACTATCAGGAACTTTAATTTGTATACAAATGCTCATAGATGAAGTTGTATTGGCTCGAGGGCTATTAGTATTGTCAAACTACGTAATGCAAAAGGGAAAAATATTAACCTTGTCCTTGCTGTGGATGACAATAGTACAATTGTCTATCAAGAAATATACATTGGAGGCACTGCTACACATTTTCAGGATTTCATGACAAATCTGTCAAATGCTTTAAGTCTTAAGAGATGAAGATTGTGTGATTTACCTCGATAACGCCCCCATTCATAGATGTAATGCCAACTTTGATGGTGTTAGTGACAGTCAAGAAATTCACAGTTTTGACGCACCGTATTCACTACAACTTAATCCTTGTGAACAGAGTTTTGGAGTGGTAAAATGTAGTGTGAAACGACAACTGCGAGAATTGAATTTTTGAAATAGATGCGCAAACTTTAACTACATACAGAGAAGCTCGTTTACTGGCCATGATTCCACATACTTTGCTTGAATTAACTCGAGATAAGATTAGAGGTTTCTATCGACAAGTTGACGCCCCCTTTGGAATAAAGTACTGTTTCGGAGGACACTCTGAAAATAATTTTTTGCTGTGAATTTCACAGCATGAATTGGAGAAAAATATGAAAATTATTAACCAAAAAGGTTGATTTATAGTTAAAATCAACAAATTTCAAGATTTCACAGCAAGGATTCCAAAATTTCACAGCATTGCTGGAAATATGTCCATGACTGAAATAAATGTTACACATTGTGCATTAGGAAGACCAATTTTTTATGATTAACCACATTTTAATTCATGATTCCTTGCATCTAAGTATGTTCCTGTTTGTTCTTTTTTGTCTGTTTTGTCGTTTAAATTTAATATATGATGAAAATTATTTGTCAAAATAGATTATTTATATAATACAAATTTGAATGGCTATTCTATTGTCAATTTTGATTAGTTATATTACAAATTTGATTGACTACTTTCAAAATTGCTTGACTGTTTTACAAATTTGATTGGAAAATGGTATAGATGTATGCCAAATCATTGACAAAATTGGGCTTGGCAAATGTTCAATGAAAATATTATTTATACTTATAGTTATACTATACATGTTGATGATAAATGACATGACATTTAAAAAGCAAAAATAATCTTAAGCATAATCGAGTATTAATTATAAGTATGACATATATTTATTGTTTTGGGGGAACAAAATTGCTTTAATAGTCAGGTCAAGCTAATAAAA